>CM053793.1:738643727-738921227 GCA_028749045.1 Cupressus sempervirens
TATAATCATTTATATGCAACTTTGGGTTTTTTTTTTGGATCGATAAGAGGCCAAAGCCAAGATTAATTATTATGTATTTCAATTGATTATATTATTTATTTATTTAACTCAAATAGAGTGGAACCCCAACACCTCCAAGATAAGAGGCTCACAATTTACCATTGTGTTGTATGCTATATATGTAACTTTGGGTTAGAGTAACAGATATAATTTAAATTTTGTTTTTAAGTCGATAGTATCTTCTTTGTACTTGTGTGGATCCTACCAATAAGGCTGGATCCCATGGAGGGGGGCTTCCTTAAAAATAGAGCGGGTGGCTGGTGCAAATTTTTAGGTTTTAGGACTATTTAAAGCTGAGTGGTCCCATGAATTTCTTTAGTTTGTCTCATCTTTAAGATTTAAGATCCTAAGTTTCAGGAAGCTAGTGGTCCATGAAAATAAATATAAGAATTTAAATTTATGATGTCATTGTTTTATTACAATCATAATTTAATTTTTCTAATAATAGATAGATTCTTGACGTATGGTGAAAAATCCATAAGGCTAGTGGCTAATTTCAGCCCCGCGCCATTTTCACCCACCTGGACTAAAAAGTCAAAACTCCTATTTTGGAAGAATAGATTCCAAATAAACCTTTAACCCCCCAATTTTTTTTATCATGGAACTTCCACTCCACAAAAATAGAACCCAAGCAACTCCCATAGGACCCATGCCTAAGTTTCTAATCTTTCTTTCCTTTTATGAAAGTTTCTAATTTTTTCTATATTTCTATAAAATGTTAGGAGGTTTCTCAAAATTGGAGGGTGATCGAAGGTCAAGGCCTAATGTGACTACAAATAGAAATGAGATTGACATCTTAATTAGTAAGATTGGTAAAGACTCCTAAATATCTTTTTTTACACAATTTTTTTGAAATTCAGGGTGAAAGTTTCCTTATGCATTTTACACACTTCCTCACTGGTTTTAGAGAGATTAGATGTTTTGAGATTGATTTCTCAAAAATTTCTATTTGTATGATAGTGGTGAAATTTTTTTGAGGTGGGTGAAGGACTTGGAGTTGATTAAAGTATTCACCACTGGTTTATATTTTCTGATTTCATTAATTTTTAGCTTGATTCATATGTCATTCATGAATTTTGTTGTGTTGGTGTTTTTCAATATTAATCTTTTGTTGTGCTTGTGTTTTTCAATATTAATCTAATTTGTGGTTTTACTATTTTTAGATTTATCGCAGGCTATAAACAAATAATATTAGTTTTCATTACATTTTTCTTTATAAATACTTAGAAATTTGTGGGCTTTTCAGATTTTAAGTTGATCCAGAAAGATTGCTATTATTCATGTTGCCTAGATAGGTCTTTATATGGAATGATAATATGATGCTATAATTGCATCAACATTGCATATCATTTACATGAATTTCTCTTTCTGCCATTTTGTTTTTGTGGAAAATGGGAAGTTAAAATCAATGATCTTTGAATCATAAAAATAAGTGAGCCTCTTTTAGCTACTTATAGGTATTGGCTATAAGTCACTAAATATTGAGAACCTTTTTTTTTTTTTAAAGTGCCAAACCCTAACATCAAACTATTTACTAGAGTTCATGAAGAGTTTATGTTCCATTAGTGGCCCTTTTTAGAAATTAAGGAATGAATCTAATGCACCCAACAGAGGAGATGGAAGTCTCACATTCATAGTTCACTGTCAATATTAGGAAAACTTCTAAACTCCTATGGGTAGCTCCCTATGCAAGCAAGGGATAGGTTGTTTTTCTCTTGCTTCAAATTTTGTTGATGAAACCTGTGCTTTTGGTTTTCCATCTTTTGTATTCTACTCTACTTTACTTTCTAAAAGTGCAAGTTCAAATTAGCACATGAATCGATCAAATTGTAAACCCTTCTAAAAATAAGATTGGATTTCATATTTTAGTAGTGAACATTTCTCATGAAACAATGAATTAAAAAAGTGTTTTTATTCAACTTTTGATATTAAATTTTGTGACCCATCATCAAAATGAAATGAAATGAACTAGAGAAGAGAAATGGAATTGTTGATAATATTTAATATTAAAACAATAGTTGCTTAGTGGTCATTTTACTTGAGTTTCCATGTACTCAGATTTCTATATATTTTTCCTTATATGATATTTTATGATTCTATTATTAGAATAAAATGAATTAAAAGAAAAAATATATTAAAATTTCTCATATCAAATTTTATGACACATTACCAAAATAAAGTGAATTGAAGAAGAGATGGAATGTTGGATTATTAAAAGAACAAATTGTCCATTGCTTTAGCTTTTACTAGAGTTTTCTATGATTTCAAATTTTTGTAAGAACCAAGGCCTAATAAAAAATGTCCATTCACATGAGAACAAAAAATGCAAAAAAGAAACCTATCACAACCAGTGTTGAAAAGTCAAAACCCCATTCGTTATCCATTAACTAAATAAATAACACAATTAATTTATCAACAAATTCAACATAACACTAAGGTGTTGATTATATCGCATGAACATTACATCGTATGAACTATGGTGTTGAATTATAATGTATATACATCACTTGCCCATCATATATGTGGACATTAGTATGTTGCCAACTTTTATGTTTACATTATCTGATAATCAAGATTACATCAATTGAATGTTACCGAACATCATCATTAAGATGAAGGTACAAGACCATAAGATAGATTCTAAAACTTGATAGTTGTTTTAAAAGTGTATATGGTCTCCAAAGCCATCAGACATTGTCCACCTGCTATCTAAGATGGGAGTGTGGTCTAGGCATTTTTACTTCGCCAACCATAAAGTGTTTATTTCCTCGAGATTCTTCCTGACATGAAGAATGCCCTCACCTTGGCACAAAAATCCTAGCTTCCTAGAACAAGATGGATTGGATGGATCTAGTGTAGCCATGAAACATACTACATGCATTCATGTGCCTAGTAGCCTAATCATAGAATGTGGAAAGGAAAAAGAAAAGAACACTACACATCTACACATATGCAGTGAAAGAAAAATTGTAACACATCTACCCACATGTACATTTCTTTTAAAATAAATTATATCTACACATATGCAAGATAAATTGAGCATAGTCACACACATATGCTACACGTCAGAATAACATACTTAAATGCAATAATAAATGGCTTGGCCAAGCACTGCATTCACCATTAATACTGAAAGGAGAGAGAAAACATAATGAATCCTACATTTCAGATCTTGATAGGCTGAGAGAAGCAAATCACAATATCCATCCCACCCTCTCCAATTGCCACATTACACCCTTCCATGAGGTAGCAAACATCATACACACGACATCAAGAAAGAATAACCAAACCACAAATCTAACTCAATCATATGCATCTTGATTCATTTATCACCTAAATTTAGTTGTTTATTCTACAACAATTGCATTGAAATTTGTAGTTTACATTCCTTGTGGCTAAAACAAAAGTTTGAGTATGAACTTGATTTAGTTTTGATTACAAATACAACCAACTTTGTATAAAGAAAAATAGTACTTCATAAGTTTAAATGTATTAATCTAGCTACTAGTTTCCAATTAAAGGTAAGCCTTAATTTTCTGATTACAAATGCAACAATAATAACAATTCAAATGTATGGTTGCATCTTCATTAATAACATCATCTCCTTCTCTTACAAGTTATCTAATTTCATTGGTAGCACACCAACATTCTAAATGTAGTTAGTGTTGATTTTATCATTCAAATGGATCATCCTTGTTGCTTACAACATACAAAGGAGTGGAAAAGAATTTAAGTAAGAAACCCCTATGAGGTCAGTTGCAAGTATATGCAATAGATAAACACAAATTTATGCTAAATTCTTTGAAAAGTTCTACCTAGGTTCAGATGCTGCCATTTGTATTTCATCAGTTTAAGCTTCCCAAGAAGAAAGTACATGATACTGAATGCACAAAATGAAGTACATGGTGTATGTTTGTAGAGATAATGTAGAACATTATTCTCTATCACAATTTAGAGGGATTTCTGTAGTAAGTCCCTACAAAGAAAATACAATTCGTCTTCTAAGGTTATTGGTTTTAGAATCTACGTTCCAACATGCTAATACTTCCAAGACCCAAAGACAACACTTCTTAAAGACATATGTTTATGTGATTTCCTTGTTATTCCAACAAGTTGTTTGGTGTTTCAGTCTAACGGGTTTTAATCTTGATTATAATGTAGTTGCAACCAAGCAAGATTGTTCCAACAAACAATAGATTCGATGTAAATGATTGCCTATAGATTACAATTTGGAAGTTTATAGTTAAGGACCTCAGCACATTTTTCTTCAAACCTTATTCAAATTACTCCTAGCCATACCAAGCCATAATATTTTAGGTTCCAAACTTTCCCAATCCAATGGTTCTTCTAGTCTATGAAAAGTTCAAAAACATCATCAGTTTGTTGTTAAACATTATGGTAAATGATAAATTTCTAAGGTCACCCATTAAGATGCATCTCTAATGGATAGTTGTTCATTCAATGAAAGCAACTCTAAACTTTGAACAAGATATAAAGGATTCTACATGATTAAAAAGAAACATACACTTAATAACCCAAAGCAATATGCAACATAATTGCATTTTGATTCCAAATGAGTTTCATAGGAAAAGAGTGATTGAACCAAGGAAAAGAATTTGATTTAAGGTTGTTATGGTATACGTGTGCCCTCCTTCTAGCTTCAGTTGCTGGTGCTTTTCTTCCAGCTACAACCGTTAGTGTTCTACCTCTAGCTTCAACAGTGCTCTGCAATGCAACTCTGATTCAAGGTGAATGTCATAGACGTGTGCCCTTCTCCTTCATCTATACACTGTCATACTTCCCAACCTTCTATTTTCTTCCTCCTTCGAGCCTTAATGCCCATCTTTCCCTCACGAATCATGGTTATATGTATCTTCCTTTGTAATTGACCCAATTCAAAGGTCTTTCTTTTTATTCAAATTTTTTTTAACTTCCATCAAATTTTTTTTTTTAAATGTCATTCATATATAGGTATCTAGGAAAAAAAATGAAAAGGCATTTTTCTTAACATGTTTTAAAAAGAAACAATGCTATGGTGCTAAAATATAAAATATGCTTAAAGTGCAATTATGGCCTATTGTAAAAATCAAGATGTGAACACCTTATTTTTCATTTTTCTATTCTTATAAATCACTCAACATTTAATTAACATACTAATAATACATTATTTGTAATGCCACAATCCATTGCATTATCTAAATCCATTTGAGCATTTTGAGGATTAAGCAAACCAATATGATGTCAAATTACCATGAAATCTTAAGTGGTGTGTATGTGTGTATGGTCGTAAGATCATTTGACACATCTCCTTCTAAGAGGCTAACCCTCTCTACCTCAGCCACACTCTCATTGCGATGAACCCTGCATCCACTCAAACACTCGCAACCAAAAATGAGTGAGTATCCATCAAATTAATATCTAAATCATCATCATGAACATCATAACCTCAATGTAATAATACATATATTAATATCATCAATTACTTCATCATTATGTAATCTAACTCATTACATCATCAATGTAAAAAGAAGCCCATTATATCATTATAAATAACTTAATCATGTTTAACATTAAATAACATAACAAAGGCATTTCAATACATTAATTATTCATTTAAATCATCCTAATTAATACATCATAATGCAATAGTTAACTTAATCATTAATTTAAGCCCATTTAAACAAGGTTGACCAAGTCAAAATTGACAGGGTCACCACATAAGCAAAGACAAGGAGAGTCACAAAATAGGACATGACATCCCTCCCCTCTAGGAAAAGGCATCGTCTTGATGTCAATCACAACAAAACAAGCACACACACATCCAAAACTGATATCTAACTAAAATACACAAACTATTAAAAAAAAATGGGGAAAGGATTTTTGTAAATCCTTTGCATCCTCCCACGTGGTACTATCCACACCAAATTGATCATGTTGGACCTTGTACTAGAGGACATCCTTGTCTTGTACCCTAATGGTATGTAACGCCCCACCAAGGGACCAAAAGAAATAACCTAAAGTTTTACTAAGTTTGCCAAACATTTTTTTAATAAAAAAAAACAAGAAAGATAAACATACACATCAAACAGAAGGTAGTGGAAGCAATAACATACAATCATCTATAAGTGTACATAATAGGTTACATTCCTTAAGGATCCCAAGACATTGAATTACATTTAAATTTAATTAATACTAAGTCTAACAACTACCACATCCATATGAAAAAATAACTAAAAGTTTAATGTCCATTTAAACAATATACATTTGTTTTGAATGCTTCTGGCAAATGAAATTTGGAATGCTCAATCATCCAATGTACATGTCATAGGGTATGAAAGGCTAAAAGAATATAAATATGTATAAATAGAAATACATCCTCCTCCTTAGATCCATTATACAAAGTACAATAAAAATAAATGAAACCATCCACCATACATGATACATCCATCCATCATAAAAGATATAAACATCCATCATAAGATATAATCATCCATCATAATGATACATAGATAGAATGAAAAGAAATGTAGACAAGGAAGCTCCAACTACAGTGACTATGAATGGATCTCAATGGTAAGAGTAAAAAGCACTACCACCCAACCGTGTGGAATCTAATGGCCTACTCCCACCACGCTGAGGAGATAGTCTCAAGTCCCAAACAAGATATCAAACCACATATCAAAAGTACTCTCTAAGTCCAAGAAATCCTAAAAGTATTCTAACTCAAAGGGTTCCAAGATAGGTCGACATATAATTCCTAGAGGCACACAAGACTCATAGGAAACCTACTATGTAAGCTAGCAAGTGTCATCGCACGAATCACACTAGAGTTGCCCTGGGAATCTCTTAGGACCTTGGCCCCCTAGTGATCCCTATGTAGCCACTAGTATCCTCTTGTACTAACAAGGCATACTACAGAATGCAAGGTCAAAACCAAGTGTTCTCTCTACTCCCATTCTAGTCTGTACTAGTACTCAAGGCATGGGCGAGAACATACAAAGAATCTTATTAGGTTCATTTTAATCCCCATTTAGTGTAATGTTTTCACTTATTAAACAACTTACAATGGGTTACCCTAGGAACCACTCAGGGCCCCAACCCCCATTGCAAGCCACTTCCTGACACTACATGTAGATTACCTACCCTAAAATCATAAAAGTATAAATCAAAGAATCATATAAAATCACCTCAACCCTATACAAGTGACTAGAAAGCATCAAAAGATAATCATAATAATCACATTAGTTCTCTACGAGCAACTAGAAAGCATCCCAAAATAATATTGATCAAAGACTCCAAAATGGTCAAGTCAATTATGTCATAACATGGCATCACCAAGAACAAAGCAAACAAACACCTCAATCCTATCAAAGCGACTAGAAAGCAATTCAAATATAGCTAATCGAGGACTCAAAAATGGTTTAGTCAAGAATGTTATACATTTCACCTTAGTTTCACAAGAGAACACTAGAAGCAAAAACAATCAATGCATCAAAACATCTCATAGAGCATACCAAACACATTACCATGGTTGGGTTTAAAGAATCGAGATCAAAACATCAGCATGACATCACAAGCACATAACCCCTGAGCCTCTGGTAACAAACTAACACTAGTCAAAGCTAGGCCAAATCCAAAACCCCAAAACATAAACAACACACAACAAATAGAGTATAGGTTTCATAGCTTGGTTTGATTAGAAAACACGTAGTCGAATTATACAGTATGGTTTAAGTTTCCAGTTTAATGTACGTTTCAAGTACATAAGATCCTCAATTTACCCTACAACTTATCCTATTCATTTATTGAATTACCCCCACCCCACCCCCCCACCCCCCCCCACCCCATTATATTTTAAATCAATTTTATAAAAATAATTAGGGGATTATTACATATTTTTCTTAAATTACTAAAATAATTTACAATTTTATTAAACTCGAAATTCCACAACCTTATCAATTAACTTTCATCATTAACTAAATTAGTTAAATTAAATTAAATTAAATCATATTATGTCAAATTAATTAATAATTAATATATATATATAAATAACTATATTTTTATTAATAAATAATAAAATTAAATAAATATTTATTAATTTATAACATTTAATAATAATGAAACTATTTTAAAAATTATTAATAAATAAATTTTATTTAAATACAATTTAATCATGACACAACTAAAATTTAAAATAATTAAAAAAAAAAAAAAAAAAAACATGCATTTATAAAGGCCTACCCGGCCTAGCCTGTGATGACAGGTCTTACTGCCGGCACTGACAATAGTATTAACTGTTGCCGCGACAGGCAGTAAAGCCTACTGCTACAACCTTAATAAACGTTACGAGTGATATGGTGGGGAATGGGAGGTGGGGGTGTGGTGACCCCACCTCCCCCCATAAATTATTTTATTATTTTATTTTTAATTTAAATTTATTACAATTTACAAAACCAAATTCAACAGTATATATATATATATATATATATATATATATATATTAATAACATTTGCAAATTTAGTCTGATAGAAGAATTACTATCAACCATTTAAATTTTTCATTTTAGAATTTTCTTTCTCTCAAAACCCTACCTAGATTTAATTTCTCAATTTTAATTGTATGAAAGGAGGATAGCTCTGATGTTTTAATCTTCTTATATATAGACAAAAACAATATGCATATAAAAATTTCAGATAGCAAGATTACAAGATTTGTTGCAGTGAGACACAAACAAACAAACCATAGTCATGAAGAAGACAGGAAAGGAAAGAGCACATTCAATTATACAAAAAATCACAAGCGTCTACTTAGACACTGATGCTAATCGCTACATCCAATAAGCTTGTAGAGAAATTCCTCCTCTCAAAACCTTCTCCTTTCCAAAAATTCCTTCCTTCTCCAAAATTTGCTCTCAAAATTTGCATCCCTCAAAAATGAACCTTCAATTGGTGATAAGTTCTCTCCTAAAATTGGGGCACTAATTGTGTGTTCACCCAAGAGGACTCCTTGTTCACTAGACTTCAACTCCTATTAACTTTCCTTTATCTTTTCTTTATTTTTTTCATGCACGTTAATTGAATTATGAAATTACTTTATTTAATTTTCACTTGACTTCTCTTTTATTTAATTTATTAAATTTTAATCTAATGCACGCACTTTATGCATTAAAATATCTTTATTAAATTCGCTTGTTTTATCTTTTAAAATTAATTTCTTATATTTTAATCTCATGCACGCATCATGCGAACTTAAAACTTTTTCATAATTTAATATCTTTTTCCACTTTTAATTTATTTTTGAACATTTAATTTGATAAAATATTTATTAACTTAAATAGTAATATTATTTAAAATTTATTTAAAAATGAACTCTAAATATATTATTATTAAATCAAATAAATATTATTACGTTTTCAAATTATTCTTATAACTTTTATCTTCAAATTTAATTCTTTTTATTTAATTAATTTTCTAATTAATTAAATATTAAAATATCATAATAATTTTCCATTAAATTAAATCATTTATTTAATCTTTTAATTATACTTAATTAATAATTTTTTTACCAAAGACTCATCAAACAAAATACAAAAAACCATCATAGTAAAACACATACAAAATCAAACTAAAGGGTTATAATCATGAATTAATGTCATTTGATGCATTCAGAGGGTACTGAAACTTGGATACTTGTCCTAATTATCTAAGACAAATGGCTTCAAGGTTTGGGATTTGGACTTAAGAATTTATCTCCCCTCTCCTACCATTGAGATAATGTGAATGGGAAAACTAAAGAACTCATTGTGTGGGTCCCATTAGACCCTTTCCCCCTGTAGGAGAATATGACTCCACTGAGAACACTACAACAATAATATACATGGTAGCAAGGTACTATGATAACCATATAACATACTACTTTCAATCACTTAGAGCAATATGATTCTGGTTTAATAGTAAACCGAAAACCATATTGATCCAACATTCATTCTTTTAACAAATATTGAAATAGATCTCCTAAACACTCTAAACAAAGGATCAACATCCCTAATCCATTGGAAAATGTGCAAGATGCTATAATAACCATAAACCATACTACTATAAAGCATAGATAAAAGACACATGTTTTGCAAACAGAACATGTTTTATTTTCAGTTTGCCTATATATAGGTTTACATATAATTTCAATTTTGAAGTCTAAGTGTTGAAGTATGAAAAATATACAACTAAAAGTTTAAGTTTTGTTTCAATTCAACTAGTTCAAGTTTTAGTTTGAAAAGGATATACATAACAATTTAAGTTTTGTTTTTGTTCAACTAGTTAACAACTAGTGGCATTCCAATATACCCAGAGCTCCCAATGTAGAAACTCAGGCTCTGATATGGTATGCTTCTCAATGAGTCAGGTGGAGTGAATTGCCATCACCCCTAGATCTTGTACCTACAATGCATGCCAACCAAGCACATGAGATATATCAAGATGGTATAATTTAAGCAATAAAACATAGAAGACATTATGAATGCAGGCTTATGCAGGCAATAGAGCAATCCAATAGGCAACTGGGTTGATAACTTCTAAAACCTTGAAAGGGCCAACAAATCTCGGTGAAAGCTTTGGACTCTTGCCAAACAAGATTGAACTCTTGTGCAATATTACCCTCAGAAACACCTTATACCTAGTCTAGAATTGTCAAAAAGTGCTTTTCTTGTTAGCATAACTCTTATGTCGATCTGCTACCTCTTTCAGCAGACTGCATATTAAGATCACCTACTCTTTCATCTCCTTTATCATCTCAGGACCCATAATAACCCTATCCTCAACCCTATCCTAGCTAATAGGATTCTAACACTTCCATCCATAAAGAACCTCGAATGGAGTTATACCCAAGGAAGAATGATAGGAATTTTTATAGGAAAACTCCACTAATGGAAGATATTCCTCCCATTTGTACCGTTGATCCATGCAACACATGTGCAATAAATCTTTAAGCACCTAGTTCATCCTCTTAGTCTTCCCATTAGTATCAGGGTGGTAAGTTGTGTTGAAGTTCAAGTGTGTACCCAAAGCGAAGTTCAAGGTTGTCCAAAACCTTGTAGTCATTCGGGTATCCTTGTCAAAGATGATGGTTTCTGGAATACCATGCAATCAAAATATCTCTTGGATGAAGTTTTCTTGCCAAAATTGGAGATCCATCCTTCAGACTACCAAGAATGAAGTGGGCAACTTTTGTTAGTTTTTTGACTTTGACCAAGATGACATCATGCTTGCCTCAAGTCATGGGTAAACCCTGTACAAAGTCCATGCTAATAACTTGCCATTTATACCATGGAATCTCATGTGGGTACAAAAGTCCAATTGGATGAACATGCTTAGCCTTGACATGCTGACATTCCAAACACTTAGTAACATGCTTCGTCACATCTCATTTGAGACTTGCCAAAAGTATAAAGGTATCAAATCAGTCATCATCTTGTTTACCCCTGGGTGCCCTAAAAATGGAATGCTATGCATCTCCTCAAGAACAACTTTTGCAACCCTTCATGGTTGGGAACATATATATTGTTCTAGTACTTAAGCACACCATCATCATCAAAAGAGTAATCATAAAATCATGAATCAGAGGCATTAGTGTCCAAAACTTACTTCACCCATTCATGATGGGTATCTTTAGGAAGGTATTGAAGAATACACTCTCTTGTATGAGTTCGAGATGTAGTGATAGTGGTAATGTGTCTTCTATGAGCGAGTGCATCGGTAACCCTATTCTCTTTGCCTTTAATATACTCAATGCCAAAGTTGTATTCACTAAGGAATTCAAGCCATCATATTTTTTTTAGCATTCAAATTAAGTTGAGTGAAGATATATCTCAAACACATATGGTCAATTTTAAGCTTAAATGTCTTTCCCAATAAGTAATGTCACTACATCTACAAATCATGTACTATCACAACCAGTTCTAAATCATGAGGAGCATAATTCACTTCATGCAATTTGAGCTTCCTAGACTTGTAAGAAACAACCTTACTGTCCTGCATTAATACACCCCCTAACCCATCTCTTCAAGCATTTGTTGTGACAATAAATTGTCTGTTAGGATCTGATACAACTAAAATATGAGTGGTAGTAAGACTTTTCTTAAGCAACTTAAAGGCTTTCTCACATGCTTCTATCCACTCAAATATTTTACCTTTGCACTAAAGAGATGTGATTGGTGCTGCAACGCTGGAAAATCCCTCAACAAATTTCTTGTAATACCTAATAAGACCCATAAAACTCCTAACTTCACTTACGTTATGTAGAGTTGGCCATTCAAGAATGGCTTTAATTTTTGCAGGGTCTACTGCTATGCCATCAACTGACAAAATATGCCCCAAGTAATGGATCTCCTTCTGATAAAATGAGCACTTGGAGAGTTTCCCATACAAATTCCTCTCTCTTAAACACTGTAGAACTATGCACAAGTTCTCTTCATGCTCTTCTAAATTCTTGGAGTATATTAATATTTCATCTATAAATATCTCCATAATTTTTTCTAGATAGTCTCTGAACTCATTGTTCATTAGGTTCATGAAAGTGATAGGTGCATTTTTCAGTACAAAAGGTAAGACTAAAAAATCATAATGCCCATACCTCATTCTAAATGCTATCTTAGGTATGTCTTCATCTCGAATATGAAGTAAGTGATATCTAGATCTCAAATTGATTTTAGAGAATAGGGTCACTCCCTTCATCTAATCAAATAGTTCATCAATTCTTAGGAGAGGATACCAATTCTTTATGGTTACCTTATTTAACATATGATAGTCAATGCACCACCTTAAGGTACCATCCTTCTTCTTGACAAAGATTATAGGAGCTCCCCATGGTGATACACTAGGTTAAATGAAACCTTTATACAAGAGTCCCTATAGCTAAGTGTTCAACTCATATATTTCTATGGAAGTCATGTGTTAGGGCACCTTTGATTGAGGTTTTGCTCCTACCACAAGATATATGGAGAAACCAAACTCGCTCTTAGGGGGTAGTTTGGGAAAATCATCTAGAAACACATCTCTAAATTCTTGCAAAGTAGGGTGATCCTCTAATTAAGGTGGAATCTCTTCTAGATTCTTGACATGAGCAAAAAATAATTGGCAAACCTTCATCTTTGCTTTCTTTAATTGCATTGCTGAAATTTGTCTTAATTCCAAGAGTTGTTTGACACCATTTAGTATCCCTGAGTAACCTATGTCATTGAGGCATTTGATCACCTTATCTTGATAATTAACTAAGGCATTACATTTACTTAACCAATTGATGCCTTGGATGAAATTGTATGAGCCCAAAGATGCTACATACATGTTGACCTCTATTCGAAAGCTAGGGAGTTCCAAATCACTAAAAAATAAGCATTGCTCTACCCTACATTCAAACCTATTACCATACTCTACAATCCAAGGTTCAACCATAAAACCATCTCTAACTAGTATCTTAGCAACTATCTTAGGGTCTACAAAGCATTCAATAGTACCGGTATCTATAAGAATAGAAATAGGGTAACCAAAAAGTGTACCAGTCATTTGTATAGGAGTGGCCTGATAATCTGCTTGTCTATGATCAACCGTAGCATGAATGTGGTGCTATGGTGGAAAGTTCCTTCTGTCATATCATTGTGGACACTTAGCAGCAAAGTGGTTACCACCACAAACAAAACATCTCATTCCTAGGACTTCTCCTATCATCATTTTGGTGCAGGAGCACGTCTGCGATAGGAAGACAACCTACAATATGACTAAAATGCAGGGCACAAAGCAAATATCAAAAATTTTTGAGTTTAAAATCTAAAATTTGAAATGTTTTTGTGTGTGAGTTTAGAGTTTTATGTTTTAAAATAAATGTCCTTTTTTTTGTGGTGGAAATGTTTAGGTGGCATCCTTATAAGCCTACCCAACATTATTCACTTAGGACTTAGTATGAGTTTATTTTAGAATATTTTGGGTGTGTTAAAGGTTCTTAATTTTTGAAAATGTTTATGGGAAAAATCAAAAGGAAGAAAATGATGAATATTCCTAAAGCACCATGTGTAGGCATTCAAAATGTAACCGCCACAAGAAAGCTATGATGGATTTTTGGGAGTTACATTAGAAGGTGAATATTCCTAAAGCACCATGTGTAGGCATTCAAAATGTAACCGCCACAAGAAAGCTATGATGGATTTTTGGGAGGTACATTAGAAGGTTTTTCAAAAAGAGAAAGAGTGCATATTGTAAGAGAGATTTTTGAAGAGAGATTTTTTTTTGGGAGAAAGTGAATAGAATGAAGTTCTTGAGTTTTCCTGTAATTTTCTAAAGTTTCTAGTGTTGTACAGATGTGATTGTGTAGTATTCTACATACATTTTTCTAGTTGTATTTAGATCAACATCTTGGAAGAAATCTGAAAATCAGATCTTAATAGTTTAATATTTTCTTATTGTTCATTTCCTATCAGCCGGATCTCTCTGTTGTTTTGAGAGTGGTCTTTGCATGGGGGTTTTCTAAAGATCCTCCAATGGTCTTTGTCAGCCATTGGAGGATCCTCTATAATTTCATGCATTTATTTATTTCTGTATTGTTGTCTCATATCAGGTTACAGGAAAACCCAGTTGTAATGCAGATTTGAATGGGCAACATCTTCATGTGTTGACCCTCATTTTATTAAATTTCTATGCATTTTCTAAAATTTTCATTCATGCATGTGAAGCCTTAAGTCGTGCATTTGATTTTCTAAAAGTTCTAAAATCCCTCTGCATCATTTTTGGTATCAGAGCCCAGAAAAAGATCTAGGTAGGGAAAGGTGATTGGGTATTTGATTTTGAAGTTATATGGAGTTCCATGGAGGAAATAATCAAATCACATATTTGTTTATGAATGCTGAAGGAGAAGGGATCCAAAGGATTTTTGGATTGATTTGTTATTAAATCACTTGGATGAATCAAAGGAAGTAAATCACTATCATTTGAAAGAGAAATATCTGAAGTTGAAACTATTGCATGCATGTCAAGATTCCTTAAATCTGAAGCTTCCTGATTTCGAGCAGTGTGATTGTGAAGGTTTCCAGATTCATGAGTTTGAGCCTTTGAAGCAACCCTTTGAGTTGAGTATATCCACGAAAGGTTTCCAAAGTGTAGCTCTGCATCATAATGGAAGAAGAAGAAGCAGAAAGACAAAGCTATAGCCAAAGACATTCTATATTTCGAACAAAGTGCAAGTGCAAGAATAAGGTATGCAAAGTTATAGTTGACAGTGGTTCCTTTGAAAATATAATCTCTAGTAGAAATGGTTGAGAAATTGAATCTTCCAAGAGTACATCATGATTTACCTTACAGAGCATATGGGTTAGGAGATGAACAATGGATTGATGTGTTTGAAAAGTCATATGTTTCTTTTAATATTGGACCATATTTTGATACCATTGAATGTGATATTATGCCTTTAAAAGATTGTCACTTGATTTTGGGAAGAGCATGGCAATATGATAGGTCAACCATATATGATTGTAGAGAAAACACATATACCTTCAACAAGAATGGGAAGAAGATGCTTTTATTTCCATTGAAGGATGGTACAACACGGAAGGAATCAAGAAGTATAGGTCTTATTGATAGGATAGCATTTCCAATGCATGATGAAGTGAAAGAGGAAGTGAAAGAAGTTTTGCTAGAGGCAAATGAAACTACAGAGAAGGCAGCCATAAAGAGTGCAGATGTATGTGAAGTTGGTATAGAAATCTCAAAAATGATAGATGTGAGTTGTCCTTTGGAAGGGAAAGAACATGAAGAGCAGAAAGAAGATAAATTGCAGCAAGAAGCAGTGCAACAAGTAAATGTTGATGAGAAGAAAAAAGAGGAAAGTCCTATGGGATTTGAGTGTGATAAAGTTATGGTTGGAACAGTAATGTGTCCTTTGAAAATAGAGATGAGTACAATGCTGAAAGGTACTCCTATGAAAGAGAGTTTGGAGGAAAATAATGAAGCCTTCAAAATGCATGGTGTAGTGAAATGTCAAGAGCAATGGCATGAGGATGGAGATAAAGATTGTGTAGCAGCAAGTTCTGAAGAAGAATCTGATTTATGGGAAGAGTTTACAGCCATCATGGGAGAATGGCAAAGGAATGGTGGTAGTATGGAGACTCAACATGAAGAAGTTTCCAAAGAAGAGGTATCAGATGATGTTATGGACAAAGAAGATGAGGTTGAATATATTTATGACAGGGCGACAAATTATTTTTGGGACATAAAATTCAGAATAAAAATTCAAGTGTATGCAGCAATAATAAAAATTCGGAATGTGATGAAGTTACAAGTGTATGTAGCAGCCATACAAATTCAGAATATGATGAAGTGGATGCATAGTGAGCAGCAAATAATTTTTATCTTACCAATGGAAAACAAACCAAAGGTAAAGATGAAGGAGAAAGAGAAAATTCAAATGATACAAGTTCAAGAAAGGCCAAGTATTCTAATGGAGGAAAAGTACAAACCAAAAGTCAAGATGAAGGGATCCATATGTTTTTCTAATGCTTTGTTTTGCAGGTGTTTCCAAGTGACTTGGAAACTTTTGAAATTTGGGAGTATGGTTCAGGAGCACGTCTGCGACAGGAAGACAACCTACAATATGACTAAAATGCAGGGCACAAAGCAAATATCAAAAAGTTTTGAGTTTAAAATCTAAAATTTGAAATGTTTGTGTGTGTGAGTTTAGAGTTTTATGTTTTAAAATAAATGTCCTTTTCTTTTGTGGTGGAAATTTTTAGGTGGCATTCTTATAAGCCTACCCAACATTATTCACTTAGGATTTAGTATGAGTTTATTTTAGATTATTTTGGGTGTGTTAAAGGTTCTTAATTTTTGAAAATGTTTATGGGAAAAATCAAAAGGAAGAAAATGATGAATATTCCTAAAGCACCATGTGTAGGCATTCAAAATGTAACCGCCACAAGAAAGCTATGATGGATTTTTGGGAGTTACATTATAAGGTTTTTCAAAAAGAGAAAGAGTACATATTGTAAGAGAGATTTTTGAAGAGAGATTTTTTTTGGGAGAAAGTGAATAGAACGAAGTTCTTGAGTTTTCCTGTAATTTTTTGAAGTTTCTAGTGTTGTACAGATGTGATTGTGTAGTATTCTACATACATTTTTCTAGTTGTATTTAGATCAACATCTTGGAAGAAATCTGAAAATCAGATCTTAATAGTTTAATATTTTCTTATTGTTCATTTCCTATCAGCTGGATCTCTCTGTTGTTTTGAGAGTGGTCTTTGCATGGGGGTTTTCTAAAGATCCTCCAATGGTCTTTGTCAGCCATTGGATGATCCTCTATAATTTCATGCATTTATTTATTTCTGTATTGTTATCTCATATCAGGTTACAGGAAAACCCAGTTGTAATGCAGATTTGAATGGGCAACATCTTCATGTGTTGACCCTCATTTTATTAAATTTCTATGCATTTGCTGAAATTTGCATTCATGCATGTGAAGCTTTAAGTCGTGCATTTGATTTTCTAAAGGTTCTAAAATCCCTCCGCATCACATTCTTGGTTAGATCATCCCTGTTTCCATTCCTTCCATTTTCATTTTATTTATTTATGTTGTTTTAGTTCTTGTTAATATTCTAGTTTTCCTCGTTCATGTTCCTGTCAAAATTCTCCTATCCCTTATCCTTCATGTTTTTGATTTGTTGTTTCTTTCCATTTCCCTTTTGCCTGTCATCCCGATAACCCTTGTTATCCTGGAACTTTCTTTTATAGTTTTGATTAGAGTATTTAGATGAGGAAGAATCCTTCAATCTTTGTTCCTACTTAAGGGCCTTACACAGTGCAAAATCCATAGTCTCATGCTCATACATATCAACCTCACTGTAAATCTCAGATCACAAACCCATGAAAAACTTCCATGTTCTGAATAGCTCATCATGCTGATATTGAGGAACATACTTCACCAAATGATAAAAATGCTCATGATATCGTGTGACATTCATGTTCCCCTAAACTAGCTTGTAGAAATCTGATTATTTCTTGTCATACAATAATTGAGGCAACCATAATTTGTGGAAAAGCTACAAAAATTCCTCCCCATGTTGAAATTTCTTTTTAGTCATTGCATTTTCACACCAAGTAACTACCTCACCCATCAACTAAAATGTGGCCCAAACTACTCTAGATTTCCCAATATAGTTTCATACTAGGAAATACTTCTCCATGCTAGTAATCTAAGCCTCAACATTTTCCCCATAAGCTCTACCATAAAATGTGGGTGGAGTCACTTTCTTGAGATCCTTGCTCAATTTAGCTGCTATCTGTATCCTATCAGTATTAAGGAGAGAAACCCAATGGTCAAATTTTGCCTTCTACTCTACCTCAGATATCCTAAGAGCCACAACCAACTGATCATTCTCATGTTTCTTTCTCAGTTCCTCCTCTTGCTTATGCAAGGATTTAGAGCACTGATCTTCATCACACTTCTTGTCTCTTCTTTAGCATGCCTACCTCGAACCTCATGCTCTAAGTTATCCATCCTTTGGCCTTGTTGTTGTAACAAGGCCCCCTATTGGGTCAACAATGCTAGTATCTTATCTAACCTCTTGTTAGGCTCCTTAGCTCATGCAACACTATTGGACCAACCTCTACGGTTAGCTCTTGTGGCCATGATGACAACTCAAACACCTAGCACACACATTGTTGCAAGTTAGCACAATAGCCCAAGGTCTAGGGTTTAAACACATCTTTGATACCATATGTAAGAACCAAGTCCTAATAAAAAATGTCCATTCACATGTTTTTTGGCATTTTAGTCTAAGAGGCTTTAATTTTGATTATAATGCAATTGCAACCAAGCAAGATTGTTCCAACAAACAATAGATTTGATGTAAATGATTGCCTATAGATTACAATTGGGACATTTATAGTTAAGGACCTTGACACATTGTTCATCAAAACCTATTCAAATTACTCCTATTCATAACAAGTCATAATGTGTTAGGTTCCAAAATTTCTCAATCCAATGGTTCCTCTAATCTATGAAAAGTTCAAAAACATCATCCGTTTGTTGTTAAATGTTATGGTAAAGGAGAAATTTCTAAGGTCACCCATTAAGATGCATCTCTAATGGATAGTTGTTCATTCAATGAAAGTAGCTCTGAACTTTGAACAAGATATAAAGGATTGTATTTGATTAACAAACAACATAAGCTTAATAACCCAAAGCAATATGCAACATAATGGCATTTCAATTCCAAATGAGTGTCATGAGAAAAGAGTGATTGAACCAAGTAAAAGAACCTGATTCAAGGTGGTTATGGTAAACGTGTGCCCTCCTTCTAGCTTTAGTCATTGGTGCTCTTCCTCCAACTACAACCGTTAGTGCTCTACCTCCAGCTGCAGTCGTTGGTACCCTGTAATACAACTCTAATTCAAGGAGGATGTGGTAGACGTGTGCCCTCCTCCTTTACCTAAGCAGTTTCATACTTCCCAAACTTCTATTTTCTTATTCATTTGAGCGAAGATGCCCCTCTTTCCCTCACAAATCATGGTTATATGTATTTGATGTAGGAGCATCCTAAGCTCTCTTAAAATCTTGCATATTGGAGCCAAGAGCCAATGGTTTCCAATTTTCTGTAGCTCTAGTGGATGTTGAGTTACTATAGCTCTAGTAGATGTTGAGTTACTGTAGCTCTAGTGGATGCTGAGTTACTATAGCTCTTAGTAGATGTTGAGTTACTATATCTCCTAGTGGATGTTGAATTACTATAGCAATTTTGTGTTGACCGAGTTTTTCTTCATGTGTCGAGTGAACCTATTGGTGTCGAGTTTTCTAGTGGATGAGAGTGTTCATGTATGGCTGAGTGCTAGTATTGGTTTTGGTTCTATTCATGCCGAGTTATTTGTGAGCCAACTTTTGGCATTTAATTTATGTATGGGTATTTAATTTGTGTTGTGGCTGACTTGTGGCTTGACCTATATTTAATGTAAGGGATTTAATTTAGTTTGTAATGAGTTGGGCCAACTTGTGGCTTAGTTGGGTATAAGAAAAGGGTTTTATGGAGTCTTTAGGTAGAAGTTATCATTCTAGCTTGGAGAAGAGAATGAAGTGTAGATGCAAATTTTGAAGAGCTAAGGCCATGTCTTGAGAACCAGAGGATTGCTTGGTGGACCTAAGTGTAAATTTTTTTGAGATAATGGGTGTTGCACACATTGCATAATATTATTATATTATATTATTTTACTTTATTATGTAATGTTGCACCTAGATGGATGTGCAACATGCAAAGAGTCCCACATGATATACTTGATTAGTTGTATTGTAACATTGTAATAATATTTCGTGTAATTATTTAATATTGAGGAAAATAAAATAAGTTTTTAATATTAAATGTGGGGTCAATGGGTTAGGTAGCACATGGGTTTATTACATGAAATATGTAATACCACTTGGTGGTTTTGTGAGACTTGCTACTATCTAAGCAACCACAAGGGTAGTTGTTGGTGTGAGAAGACAAAAGGCAAAAAAGACAAGAGTCAAGTGGGACAAGGCTTGACAGGTTAGCCAAGAGATCATCTATAAAGGTTGGAAGCATGGAATGGGATGTGTAGATTCATGCTTGTTTACAAGGATTGCTTGGTTGTGGCTATAGCTTTGAAGGCTTCCATAGCTGTATTGCAATGGTCTGTTTGCTGAATAATACATGGTGATGGATGCTTTTGGAGGCTGGGTTTTTTTCCCTTAATGAGGGTTTTTCAGGGTATCTTGTGTCATATTTTGTGGGCATGTTGTCTATTCTCTTGCATGTGGATTTTAATTGCATATTTATTTTAGATATATTATGGGTTATGTGAAAATGGTTATATATTTTGTTACAAATTTCTTTACAAGTGGTATTAGAGATATGGTTTTATTATTGTAATCTTAGATTGAATCCATGGGAATGCATGAGAGGATAAAAGAAAGGGCAAGATATATGAGTTATTTATTGTAGATCTAAGGGTTTTGGATTTACTATTATGATGGGATATTGGTAGATTTTGGGCATGTGAAATTATTGGTGAAAAGAGTTTTTTTTGGATGTTTCATTTAAATGAGGTTTTAGGGGGGAGCTTGCATAAATGACCTCCTGGGCAAAAAGAAACCTCATCATTGGATCCAGGTTAACATTTCCATAAATTTTGATATATGATATGCCCTAGTTTGGCCATGTTTAGAGGAAATGGAAGAGTTTCTTAGTTTCAGTCCATGATGGCCATCAAATTTAATCTCGTCAAAATTTTTGTCACAAAAAAAATTACAGTGAAAATGGTAAAAAGACTATCTTAGTAAAACAACCATAACTTTCTCTTAGGCTATCAGATTTTAGGCTTCTTATAGGCGTTGGAAAGCTAATTCAGAGCACTACACTTTGGTGTCAGTTTACTTTTGTGATTTTGATATTTTGTTAGGTTTTAAGAGCTCAAAAGTTAGATATTATTTATTTTGAGCACATATTAGGGCATAACTTGGGCATACAAAGTCAGATTTTGGACTTTGACTAGTCAATGGAAAGCTCTTGAAGAGGTCTACACATTGGTTCAAATTTGGTGCAAGTTTGACATGGTTTATTTAGTGATATATTGATCTAAATATTTTATGGTATATATTGACTATGGTAACATTGTGAGTTTATGACAGTGTATATTTTAGAGATTTGGATTTGATGTCATTGTATACTTAGTTAATATTTCAGATTAGTCTCATGATGATATTGTTATCAATATTTGGTTTGGATATGTATGATGACTTGTTGAGTCTACAAGTTGTGTAGTGTTATAAGTGGTCTATACTTACATAGTGCATTTATGGCTTGATTATGGGTTGTCTTTGCCCATTGATCTTTCATTATTGGTGCATATTTTGATTGGTAGCTTGGATTTGGGTTGTCTATGCCCTAAGTCACATAATTTTTTGATTTGCCTTCATGTAGAAGGGATGAAATGGTGTTACCAAGTATAGTCATGGTAGAAGATTGTGGTTGACTATTTTATGCTGACAAGTTGGACACTTTGAGAGTCAGATATTCAATTCATGGATGTGATCATGGTGCCATGGATTTTGGCATGGCATGATTGGATATATAGGTACATCCTTGATGTTCATTGGTTTGGATTCCTAATTTGGTTATGGTGGTATACCTTTTTGGTTGAGGATCATGGTTATTTGGTTTCTTTTGAGGAGCTCATGAGTTTTACTTTGAGTTCTTTGATAGTTTGATGCCTTGGTTGATTCTCCTGGTTAGAAGATAGTTTTTTTCATCATGATGTCATGGATAGCTTGGATACATGGTTTAGTGGGAGCTCGTGATAGTGTAGGATTAGTTCCTATTTTGGTTTGTATCTTCTTAGTTTGGAGATCTTGGCTTCACTTGGCAGTGACACTTTAGTTGTGTGAGTCTAGATCTAGAATATTTTCATGTAAGAGATGGATTTTATGATGCCACGAGTTACTCAATACCACAATTGAGTGGGAATTTTTTTTTCCATTGCTATATTTTTTGAGTGTTTGTAGATGTTGGTAGTTTTTCTTAGATCCTGTTATTGCATAAGTGTCTTTGATTTTTACATGGTGCACTTGTTATCTTCATGATATGTAAAGATGGTTAGATCTTGAGAACTCATGGGGTTCTTGGTTATCTTCATGGTATGTGGAGATGGTTTTCTTCATGGTGTGTTGAGATGGTTGCATCTTGAGGACTAATATGTTATATTGTGGTGACTGATCAGGAAAGTACTGTACATACTTCATAAATAGTGGGGTTCTGACTTCATAATTTTATTTTATTTTGGTGGTAACTGACATGGTAGCTGACATATTATGGCCAGCATATGGCCGACATGTTATAACCCTAAAGCGGTTTAATACTTGTATAAAAGGGCTTAGGGTTGGGTATTTTTTCATATGTTGTGATACAAAATTGGTTCTTGCGGCGGTATTGAGCTGTAAGGGATTATGGATTGTAATCAGGTTGTAATCACTGGATTGTAATAAGATCAGACTCACTGTTTGGTGGACGTAGCCCAGGGATTGGGTGAACCACGTTAAATCTTGGTGCCTTGTGTTCATCTATGTGTGTTCTATTATTTTCTGTTATTGGTTATATTTGCATGTAGTTTTTATTTCTGTCCATGGTTTATCCTAACAAGTGGTATCAAAGCAAGGTTGTCTTTCAGTTATCCTCTGCAGGAAAGTCTCACGATTAAGTGGGAGTCTCACAGTTGAGTGGGAGCGATGGAAGATGAGGGTAAGTTGAGGGTTGACAGGTTTAATGGGCAGAACTTCCAGTTATGGAAGATGCAAATGGAAGACTATTTATATCAGAAGGATTTATGGAAGCCATTGGAAGGAAAAGCCAAGAATCAGGGAACTATGTCAGAGGTTGAATGGGATCTTTTGGACAGAAAGGCACTCGGAAGCATTCGGTTATGCTTGGCACCATCGGTGGCATTTTTAAATGAGTTTAATACTATTACTAGTCAATTATCTTCTGTGGGTATCAATTTTGATGAAGATATTAGGGCTCTCTTGATTTTGTGTTCTTTGCCTGAAAGCTGGAATGGCTTGGTAATGGCGGTAAGTAATTTTGTTCCTGGATCTAGTACCCTAAAATATGATGATGTGATCGGTGTTATTTTAAGTGAGGAAACTCGTAGAAAATCCTCAAGTGGATCTACATCAGGAAGTGCTTTAAATGCACAAAGCAGGGGCAGAACGACTGAAAGAGGAAGTAACTCTGGAAATCGTGGGAAATCAAGAGGAAAGTCAAAGGGGAGGAGGTCTCAATCGAGAGGACTGAATGATTGCTGGTACTGTGGGAAACCAGGGCACAAAAAGAAAGATTGCTGGAATCGAAAGAAAAATGAAGGAGATAAATCAGATGGAGACAAGGAGGCAAATGTGGTAAGTAACAAATCCGAAGAGGATGCTTTGCTTCTGTCTTTAGAGAGTGTTGATGATTCATGGGTTTTAGATTCTGGTGCTTCATTTCATGCTACACCTCATAGAGGTTATTTCATTGATTATGTCCAAGGGGATTTTGGGCTTGTTTATTTGGGGGATAATGAACCCTGTCAGATTGTTGGAAAGGGAAAAATTAAGATTAAGTTGCAGAATGGGAATCATTGGCTACTACATGAGGTAAGACATGTTCCAAAACTAAGTAGAAATTTAATTTCAGCAGGGCAACTCGGTGATGAGGGTTGTGTAGTTACTTTTAATGATAAAAATTGGAAGGTTTCAAAAGGTTCCCTTGTAGTAGCAAAAGGTGTGAAAGTAGGCACCTTATATCTTTGTACAGGTCATATTGTTCCTTCTACTTTGATTGTTTCAGAGAAAAATGAATATTCAGGAACAATTACTGTAGTTGAGCAGGGAGAACAAGTAGCTGCTGTAGATTCTGATACAGCGTTGTGGCACAATAGACTTGGGCACATGAGTGAGAAAGGTATGAAAGTACTTCATTCAAAGAAAGTTTTACCAGGTCTGACATGTGTGAATATGGATTTCTGTGAAAGTTGTGTGTATGGAAAACAAAAGAGAGTGAGTTTTGTAAATACTGGGAAGGAAAACAAAAAGGAGAAATTAGAGCTTGTGCATACAGATGTATGGGGACCGGCTCAGGTATCTTCCCTTGGTGGCTCTCATTATTATGTTACATTTATTGATGACGCAACTAGAAAAGTATGGGTTTATTTCCTTAGACAGAAATTTGATGTATTTCAAACTTTTAAGAAATGGAAATGCTTGGTTGAAAATGAGACTGGTAAGAAATTAAAATGTCTCAGATCTGATAATGGTGGTGAGTATTGCAGTCATGAATTTGAAGATTATTGCTCCACTAATGGTATTCATAGACAAAAAACTATTCCAAGGACTCCACAGGAAAATGGAGTGGCTGAACGCATGAACAGGACTATAATGGAGCGTGCAAGGAGCATGAGGTTGCATGCTGGGTTGCCCTTACACATGTGGGCGGAGGCTGTCAATACTCCAGTATATTTGATTAATAGAGGTCCCTCTACTCCTTTGGGCTATGGTATTCCAGAGGAAGCATGGACTGGTAAGAAGGTGAGTTATTCTTTTCTCAAGACCTTCGGTTGTGAAGCTTTTGCTCATATAGACTCTGAAAATAGAACCAAGCTAGAAGCTAAATCAAAGAAATGTGTCTTTGTTGGATATGGCATTAATGAATTTGGTTATAGGCTTTGGGATTTTGAAAATCTTAAAATTATTAGAAGTCGGGATGTCATATTCAATGAGAAAGTGTTGTACAAAGATCTGTTGCAGCAACATGAGAAGAAAGAAGATGATTATGTAGTGCTGGATGATACTCCAAAAGCTGATGTTCCAGCCATTCCTCATGATGTGCAACAACTGCAACAACAAATACCACACACACCGGTGAATGTTAGACGGTCAACAAGGCAAATTAGACCTCCACAAAGGTTTTCTCCCTCTTTGTATTCTATTTTACTTACTGATGCTGGTGAACCTGAAGGTTATGATGAAGCTGTGCAAGTGGATACTAAGATTGTGGTAGCCAACATATTATGGCCGACATATGGCCGACATGTTATAACCCTAAAGCGATTTAATACTTGTATAAAAGGGCTTAGGGTTGGGTATTTTTTCATATGTTGTGATACGAAATTGGTTCTTGCGGCGGTATTGAGCTGTAAGGGATTACGGATTGTAATCAGGTTGTAATCACTGGATTGTAATAAGATCGAACTTGCTATTTGGTGGACGTAGCCCAGGGATTGGGTGAACCACGTTAAATCTTGGTGCCTTGTGTTCATCTTTGTGTTCTATTATTTTCTGTTATTGGTTATATTTGCATGTAGTTTTTATTTCTGTCCGTGGTTTATCCTAACATAATAGAGTTCTTGGTAAAGTGTGGTTTATGCTTTCATTTGACATGTTATTCTTGGTGTGAGGATGGTTTTATCATTGTGTCATGGTATACTCTTGATACATGTTTAGAGTTTTGACATATTATAGTATGTTCATATGGAGCATGTTATCTCTTTGGTTGAGATGGTAAGATCATGTTGTCATGTTTATGTTCTTGAGGCCATAGTTGGAACTTTAACATTGATCTTGTTTTAGTTTCTTAGTATTGAGTACATTGATTATAAGTTGGATACTTCATGATAATGCTATGTTGCATTTGGACTTGGCATAGATTAACCATTTACAGGTGCTCATGGATACTTAGAGATAGTGATGATGCTAATTTCTCTTGGATTAGAGAATTATTTGTTGGAATAATTGTTTGGTTTCAATAGGAAGTTTGAGGGACATTCACCTGATATGGACTTGAGAGGAGATTGTTCTTAGTTGAGTCTTGGTTGGAGACTTGGATATCTTGATGAGAATTCTCATTCCCCATTGTTGGTCTACTTGGCGGTTTGATATTTGAGAGGTATAGCTCATTGTTTCTCTCAAGTGCATAATGTTTATGTTTTTATTTCATGGATATGGATCTTGAGCTATGGTACATAAGTTAGTTTAGGAGGGTTCATTTGAGAAATGGTTTAGCATTGGTTATCTCCTTTTGCATATGTTTTTATGTTGGTTGAGTTTGGGAGATGGTTTTCTATTGGGCATATTCCTTGGATTAAGAATGGTTTATGAGTTTGATCTTCTTGTGAGAGGCTTACATCCATAATTAGTTATATGGTATGGTTTGGGTATTTTTTGTGGCTTCTTGTTGGGGTTTTATGGAGGAGATCATACTTGCACAATTTATATCTAGAGGTGCATGTAGAAGGACATGATGCAGGTTATGATTTGTATGGTTTCTCTTTAGTCTTGGTTATCTTCCTAGATGGTTATCCACCTGCACAACTTCATACTAAGATTTGAGATATGTCGGCTACACTAGATTTGAGATTGGTTGGAGATTTTTTATCACTATTTTGTGTTCATGGATGTCATGTGAGAGATGACATGGTTATTTCTTTATCTCCTTTCCTTTGTTGGTTGTGGAGACTTTGGAGACTGTTGGAGATTTTTTATGAGAGTTATTCTTGCAAGTTAATGGTTTGTGTATTGTGGATGTCCTTGAGACTACATGGATTCACTTCTTTGAGATGTTGTGAGTTGATTGGTTATAGACTTGACATTATCTTTTGCAGTGGGAGCTTCTTGGTATATATGTGGCAGGTATTGCTCTTAAGGCTTGTGATTGCAGGTTACAAATTCAATATTTTGATGATGTGAGATTCACTTGGTATACCTTTGGAGGTATAGATAGTTGGATGAGTTTGACACTTGTTGTGGATGCTGTTTCAGCTATGGATATTTTGAAAACTACGAATATATGTGATTACCTTTAGATTAGGCTTTTTGTGCTTGGCATTTCAATTGGTACATGATTTTATGATCTTCTAATGTGATAGGTTGGGTGGCTTTCTCTTTGGATGGCGTCTATGTATGTTCAGTGGCAGTGGTATAATAGGAGGTGAGATTATTCATGTTTGAGATGCTCGATACTTCAATTTTTTTGTGGGTACCAAGATGGAACACATGGTGTACTTGGTCTATTATGGTGGATGTGCTAGGAGGGATTGTTTCCTTGTTCATTTATGTGGCTAAAAATTGACCCTAAGCAATGTGTACAACAAGTGGGAGATTTATGAGATAATAGATGTTGCACACATTCCACAATATTGTTATATTGTATTATTTTATTATATTATATAATGTTGCACCTAGATGGATGTGCAACATGTAAAGATTTCCATGAGATATACTTGATTAGTTGTATTGTAACATTGTGATAATATTTCATATAATTATTTAATATTGGGGAAAAGAAATTAAATTTCCAATATTAAATGTGGGGTCAATGGTTTAGGTAGCACATGGTTTTAGCACATGATTTATGTAATACCACTTGGTAGTTTTGTGGGACTTGCTACTAGATAAGCAACCAAAAGGGTAGTTGTTGGTGTGAGAAGACAGAAGGCAAAAAAGGCAAGAGTTGAGCGGGACAAGGCTTGATAGGTTAGCCAAGGGAGCATTTGTGAAGGCTAGAAGCATCGCATGGGATGTGTGGATTCATGCTTGTTCACATGGATTTCTGGGTTGTGGCTATAGCTTTGAAGGCTTCCATATTTGTATTGCAATGGTGTTTTTGCTGAATAATACATGGTGATGGATGCTTTTGGAGGCTGGGTTTTTTTCCCCTCAATAAGGGTTTCTTAAGGTATATCTTGTGTCACATTTTGTGGGTATGTTGTCAATTCTCTTGCATGTGGATTTTAATTGCATATTTATTTCAGATCTATTATGGGTTGTGTGGAAATAGTTATATATTTTGTTGCAAGTTTCCTTACACAAGTGTGGAATTTTCTTGGTGTTCTTATCCAGTTGTGGATCTGGACTAGCTGGAATCAAGTTTGTAAGTGGATCTTGTTGGATCTTGTAGAACTAATTTTGTAAATTTTGTTTGTATTTGGCCTTAACTTGGAAGGCCTTATAGCTAGGCACATTGCATGTAATCAATTATATCTAAGAATAAAGAGTTGTGATTTGGTATCAGATCTCGCATTATTGTTGTTTTGTTGTTGTGTTTCCACTATGTGGTTATTTGCTAGGGGTTTGGACATCTTCTTTGGGGATTCTCTTGCCTTGCACTACATCAACATCTCTCTTCATAACTAACCCAATTTGAGAGTCTTTCTTTTCCATTAAAAAAAATTTACTTACCATCAAAAGAGAAAAAAACATGCCATTCATATATCATTATCTAGGAAACAAAACAAAAAGGTATTTTGCTTAACAAGAAACAATGCTATGGTGCTAATATATAAAAATGTTTAAAGTGCAATTATGACCTTTCGTAAAAATCAAGATATGAACACCTTATTTTTCATTTTTCCATTCTTATAAATCACTCAACATTTAATTAACATACTAATAATACATTTTTTTAAATATCACATTCTATTGCATTATCTAAATCCATTTGAGCATTTTAAGGACTAAGCAAAACAGTATGACATCAAATAACCATGAAATCCTAAGTGGTCTGTGTGTGTTTCTTGCAAGATCATTTGACACATCCCCTTCTAAAAGCCTCGCCCTCTCTACCTCAGCCACACTCTTGTCATGACAAACCCTGCATCCACTCAAACACTTGCAACCAAAAATGAGTTAGTATCCATCAAATTAATATATGAAGCAGCATCATGGACATCATTACATCAATTTAATAGTACATACATTAATATCATCAATTACTTCATCATCATGTAATCTAACTCACTACATCATTAGCGTAAAATGAAGCCCATTATATCATCATAAAATAACTTAAAAACATAATCATGTTTAACATTAAATAACATAATGAAGGCATTTCAATTGATTAATTATTAATTTAAATCATCCTAAATAACACATCATAATTTAGTAGTTAACTTAATCATTAATTTAAGCCATGTTTAAACAAGGTTGACCAAGTCAAAATTAATAGGGTTGCCACATAAGAAAAGACAAGGAAAGTCACAAAATGGGATGTGACAGTTTTATTTTATGTTTTCAAACTCTTTTTTTCTTGGCAGTTCTAATAATTTTTACATGATTTGAACTAAAATACATCTTTACTAACCAATGCCACACAAATAGAACTTGATGAAGTTGGGTGTGTTTTGCAAATTGTTGTACCTATAATATGTCAAATATGTCCATTTGGAAAGGATATATATCAATCAAAATACAAGCACATATTGAATTGGCTAATGGAAATTTGAAGCATTATCAATGGAACAATTACAATGGTAATTATAAAGCAATTTAAATAATAATAAATATTATTTTTCAAAAATTTAAATAATTAATTAATTAATATACATTTATCTATAAAAAAGTAATTGATTAATAATTAATTATGAAAGTGAAGATGCTTGTTTGGTTTTATTTGTTAATTAACTCAATTAATACAAAAAGAATTTTTAAAATATGAATTTATTTTAAATCAAACAATGTACACAAAATATTGGTTAAGGTATCTATTTTGAATTTTTCCATACCATCACCTTCTCATTAATTTTTCCATCTATATTAATAAGCTAAAAATTTCTCTATTAGTTAGATAATTGTATTATTTTCATAGTTCATTTGTAGGTCCATTAATTTATGGAATGGTAATGATGCATGCTTGCTAATAGATTGAAAATGGTACTTGATTATGAGATTACAAGCTAGGGAGAATAAAAAGCTAGAGATCTTATTTATGTCCCACATAATATTCGATCAATGGTAAAGATAATTAAAAATATTAATAAATGAGAAAATTTGAGAGAGGGTAGGACCTATAATTAGTAGATTGATTGGGGGTGGGGGTGCATGAGTGACATAGAGGATGTAAATGTCTAGAGGGAATAAACAAAATGTTAAGTTAATTTATTTTAGGTGAGAATCAAACAATATTAAGTTCCTTTACTTTAGGTCATATTCCAACCTCAATTTGGAACTATCTAATTAGGCCAATTCACAAAAAATTCACTAGGTTTCCTCCTTATTTGTAATATTTTCTTGTGTTTTCAAATCCTCTTCTTTTACTTGCATTCAATTACAGAAATCACTTATATCTCTTCTTTGACTTGCATTCAATTAGACAACTTACTCATATCTACTAATTGTTGGATGCACATAAATGCACAACCAATAGTTTTAGATAGTCTTTAGTTTCAACATATATCTCACTATTACAAGATATCTTACTTTTTCTAATGTAATCTTATTTATAATATTCAAATTAGTGGCACAACATATAATTTTTCACTATCATATGGTTTAAGATTACACATATAATTAATCCAAGTACTGACCACTATGTTATATTATTTTTAAGTAGTGTATATAATGTAGTTAATATTAAAATTAGTGATTGGTATTAGAATTTATTATAACAATTTATATGAACCTTTAGGTTACAGTAATAGATACAATTTAATTTATATTTATATTTATAAGAAGATTGATTTTTTTTTTAAATTATAAATTATGATCATTAATTTGTTGTCTATCTATTTTTGTTTTTAGATAGTCTAATGAATGTAGTTTCAAAATATATCTTACTATTTCTAATGCAATCGTATTTACTAATATTCAAATTTCTGGTATAACATCTAATTTTTCACTTGTCTACATGTTTTAAAATTATTAATTGTGGAAATCTAATATCATTAATTCAACTAGATTGTTTATAGGTAATTATTGCGCCTCATCATTATGATGCTTGAAATAACAACTTAAATTGAAATAAATATAAAATTTAAAGAAAATATGACCACATTTATTACTAGGTTTTTGAGTGCTTATATTGTTTTTATCTAATTATTTCTATGATATTATTGAATATTACTAAATGAAGGTGTTTTAAATGTATACAAGTTTAATAATGGAAAAAAATATTTCTACTTTGCAAAATGCACCAAATGTGAAAATGTGAAAGGCAACAAGGAGGTCTAGGGTTTTTCCAACGAAGCCAAGGAAGATGGTTGGGTAACTACATTACCAATAGCATACGTTTGGCTCCTCATGAAGAGGATCGTAGTTCACCCCTGTTGATGGTAGATAAGTATGCAAACATGAAAGCTACAATTTCTACCAACAACTCTTTTTTTGCTTTGGATCTAAGTCATGTTGCTTCAATGAACAAAGCTAGGGTTCCCATAATCTCCATGGCTAAGTGACAAGCTCATGGGCCTCTATTCACTAACTAGCCCAAATGATGCTGAATAGATCTTCATCTAAAATATAAACAAATTCTTCCATCAGATAATGGGAGAGGATTAGCGAGAAATAAAAAACTATGGCTTATTTCCACCAAAATTTTTCCAGTTGAGTCAGAGGCTAACTCCATCCCACTGGGGTGTGGAAAAAATGAACATAAAGAGTCCCACAAAACCCCTAGGGTTCAAAATCATACAAGATGCCCTACAATCCACCCGCAGAAATACACACAACCACCATATCTGAGGGATTCAATGGAAAATCTACAAACAATAATCATTAGTAATCCTCAATTGGATGACATGTGGGATCTATGCAACTCGCAAGGTATTTTCATAAAAATGGAGCAATAAAAACCCTATTCAGTCTCAATTTTTTGTTCGCATGATCTCTATATTGGGAGAATAGGTAAGTATCACTGACCTTCTTTACAATATTCTTTTTATTAAATGTAAAAACATAGAATTGTTGTTTGGAAATCCAATTTTTGTGGAAAGGAAATATGTTAAATTCCTTGAGTGGAAACCTAATTTTAATCCTCAAACCCTAATCTTTGAAATTATCCCAAAATGGGTTTCTATCCAAAACTTTCTAGTGGGACTTCTAGATGAAGGTCTCCTTCATAAGATTGGTGATTCCCTAGGGGGTTTCAGAGGAGTATTGAAGAATTTTCCAACATCCTCAGAGTTTAACATTTTGGTTGACATCAAAATTGAAGTAACAACTCTAAAACACTTGAAAATTATCACAAACCATTCCATTTACTATCTAAATCTTGAAATTTTCATAGGAGTTTGTGAAGGTAAGTTGCAATGGGCAACAACTGGGGACAACACTAAGGATCCACTCCTCAATATCAATTTATCAGGCAACTGTTGGAAAGAAATCAATCAACTTGTTAGACTAATGAATCCTCATGCAAATCCTTCTCTTCAAACTTCAACACATATTAAACAACCTGTTGCCCATGTCCTTCGAAAGGAGAATGCAAACTAGAGGTAGGAAAGTAACTTTCTGAAGGTTCCTCTTCCTCTCCCACCATTGAATATTACTTTCAATCCTAATATAGGTAGATTTATTATTAGAGATGACTCATACCTTGATGGGGAAGATAAGGTTGTCTATCTCTTATAGGGTTCTCCAAAGATTAGGGGCCCGATTAAGAAAATAGAAGAAGAAAATATTATATTTGCAAGGGAAAAAATTAATAAGGAACACTCTTAGCCCTCCCTATATACTAAAATAGGAAAGAATAAGGGTCTTGATTTTGTATTAGGTAGCTCTCCGTTACCTCTTAGCTCTTGTCCTAGACATGCAACTCTATATTTTCTAGTAACAAGGGAAGATGAAAAATTATCCTCAGGTAGTATTGGTTCCTATAGCTCTGGGATGGGAGAGGAGGAAAAGGAGGTTTTCTGAAATCAATTAACTAAGAAACTTATTAATTTATGCACTGAGGAGGCATTTTGTGAAGGCTTAACAATTGTGAAAGAAAAAATCATTAAAAATTTACTTAAATTAGGGGGGAAGGGTACTCTCATGAGGACCTTCATCATAATTTAATCAACATAAAAAATGAAGATAAGACTACATGATTGGAGCAATATCTGGAACCTAGAGAAACTCCAAATATTAGTAGGATGCCAAAAAACAGAGGAAGGAAATCCCTTAATGAACTAAGGTCACAAGATGCAGAATTTGTTGATCAAACCAAACTTACTACAAAGTTTGATGCAGGAAGGGGAAGATCCTTCCCACAGAGCAATGAAAGTCATTACTTGGAATATTCAGGGTCTAAACACCCCAAACAAATAACACTTATTAAAGTGTTCTCTTTCTATACATAAACCTAATATTATTATGTTACAAGAACAAAAAAAATCAGGATGAGCTAAACTCCCTAGAAACAAAGTTAGGCTCAAAGAAAATAAATGGGAGCCTTGTCATTGGGGCCTTTGGGGGACTGGCACTAATCTGGAATCCCAAAACAATCACGATTACTCCTATGGGAAATAATAACTTTTGGATGTCAGTTTTAGTCAAAGTACACAATCTCTAGTTCTCTCTCGTCAACATGTATTGCCCAACTCCAACTAATGAAAAAAAATCTCTTTGGTTAGCATGGGATCAACAATTACAATTTTCTCCCTCCCCATACATTCTTAGTGGAGATTTCAATGCCATTTTGTCCCTCTTAGAAAAAGGGGGGGGGCATATCTAAAGCTCCCAAAACTACTATGGACTTTAATAATTGGGTGCAAAGAGTAGCCTTGCTATAAGTTAAATCCAAAGACAATTCTTTCACTTCAAACAATAGAAGACAAGGCTTCAGCCAAATTGTAGAAAACCTCAACAAATTCCTCATCTTTGACAACCTCCCAAGAGAAGTCTTCATTCTTATTTCTGAGACTCTACCTTTCTCAAGCTCTGATCACTTTCCAGTTCTCCTTTTAGTTAACATGAAAACAACCCCTACTAGAAATTCTTTCAAATTCAAACTAATGTGGTTCAAAGATGCATCCTTGATCCCTACTTTGGAAATCTATTGAGTCACTACCAAAGTGGAAGGGTCCAAATTATACATGGTTGTACATAAATTAAAAATCATTAAATAAAACCTTATTTAATGGAATAAATTCTACTTTGGTAATATTTTATACTCCAAATGGGAAATTGAAGCAACAATAGAATCTACTTATAAAGAAGTTATGCAAAGAGGTATGGACAAAGCCCTTTATACAAAAGAAAAGGATCTAAGATTAAAAATGGAAGATATCCTGGCTAAAGAAGAAGTATATTGGAAGCAAAAATCTCGAGAAACTTGGTTGAGTGATGGAGAAAGAAATACCAATTTGTTTCACAACATCACTAAGAAAAGAAGGGTTATAAACAGAATAACTACTATAAACAATAATAATAACACAACATTGGAATATCCTTCAAATATCACTAGGGAGGTTGTCTCCTTCAAAGATATGTTAAATAACCTAGAAGGTTTCCCACTGAACACCCAAAATGACTTGTTGAATAATATACCTAAAATTATTACTAAGGATTAAAAAAAATCTTGTTCCAAATGGTCCCCAACAAATCTTGGGGACCAGATGGATTTTCGACATGTTTCTTTCAAAAATGCTAGCACTTTATGGGAGAAGAAATGACTAAAGCTTTGGATAGATTTAGAAACTTTGGAGGGTTCCTTAAGGTGGTTAATCATACTTTGCTTTCCCTAATTCCCTAAATTGATTCAATCAAAATTTTGAAGGATTATATGCCAATAGCTCTATGTAACACACTCTATAAGTTGTTGTCCAAAACTCTAGCTAATCAATTCACTACTCTTCTCCCAAAGCTAATAAGTGAAGAAAAAACATGGTTCATTTCAGGAAGATCAATCCATGATGGAATAATTATTACACATGAGGCGATTCATACTTTTGGTCTTAATAGAATCTGTAATATGATGATCAAGTTAGATATTAGCAAAGCCTATGACAAATTTGATTGGAGATTCTTTGTAGATGCCTTCAATCTTTTGGTTTTTCTAAAAAATGAATAGATATGATCTTTGAATGCATCTCAACTCCCAAGTTTTCAATCACCACCAATGGAACCCCTGAGGGCTTTTTCTCCTTGTCTAGGGGACTCAGACAAGGAGATCCTATCTCTCCCTCCCTCTTCATCTTCATGTCTAAAGCTCTAGGGTGAGCACTAAGTAACTATCAAAATAACCAAACCCTTAAAGGAATTCATATTTCAAAGGATGTAGAGGCAACCACACACCAACAATTTTTTGATGACACCATGTTATTTGGGGAAGCCGATTGTAAGGAGGCAAAATCCCTTTAAAATGTTCTCAATGTTTACAAAAGAGTTTTAAGGAAAGATATCAATCTAGCTAAATCAAAGGCCTTTTTCTTCAACACTTCTCAAACTATTGAGGAAAATATTAATAAAATTCTTAATATTTCCAAAGGCTCTTTCCCTTGCAAATACTTAGGTGTGTTCCTAGATATAGGAGCAAAAAAAGCTTCTAGTTGGGAAATTGGGAATATTTAGGTCTCAGATACAATCATGGAAAGGGTAGTGTCTATCCTTAGCTAGAAGAATTACTATGCTTAAATTTGTGTGGTCTAGTATACCAATTTACAAGATTTCTGTGTTGGATCTACTAGCTAGACATCGTGATAACCTCAATAAAATCTTGAAGGATTACCTTTGGTAGGACTCAGAAGGTAAAAAGAAAATTTCCTTATCTGTATGGGACAAAGTCTGTCATCCCAAGTAGGAAGGTTGCTTAGGTATTAAGAACCTGAAAGATCAAGCTCTAGCCCTAGGAGTTAAGCTAATATGGAAAATGGTTCGCTTCCCCCACCTCAAATGGGATAGAACTCTTCATAAAAAATACCCCTCATCTAAGGATCCTTTAAGTATCCTTAAGACCAAGATCCCCTCAAAGTGATCCAATCTTTGGAACTTTATGCTAAATTCTAGACCCCTTATTCTTAACAAAGTTACTTAGAAAATTGGTAAAGGCAATTAGATTTGATTTTGGTCAGATTCTTGGGGAGGTTACCCTATCATTAGTAAGATTGGAGCTTTTCATTCCTCTAGAACCATTTTGAAGGATAAATTAGGACCCTATTTAATAAACTGTGTAGAGAAGGAAAATGAGTCCGCCCAAGGATGGAAATGGAAGGCATTCTTAACCTTCCATATCCCACCAAAGGAGGAATCAATCCTCTCCTATATTTTGGAACTTTGTAACATTACTTGTATAAGGGCTGATAATACCATTATATGGGGTGGATCCAAAAATGGAGAATACAATACCAAGGATGGTTACTACCATCTAACTAATTTGAAATACCACCCTAAGGTGGAATTACATTATTCACTATGTTGGGACTCAATGTGCCTACCTAAACGTGAGGAATTTTCATGGTTGGCTTTCCAAAATAAAATCTTGATAGCTAATAGAATTAGGAGGATTGGTTTTAATGGAACCCCAAGTTGTCCTCTATGCCATCAAGCAAAGGAAGATTTGGATCACATCCTTCTTGCATGCTTTTATTCATCTAAAATATGGAATTGGCTTTGTAATAAACGTAATCTAAAATTGGAATTTTCTAAACTACTCTGTCTTTGATGATTTCTAAGCCAAAATTGTATCCTAATAACATCTATCATGGCCTTTGGATATATCCCCATCCATAATTCTCTGGGAATTATGGTAGTAAATAAATATAAGAATCTTCAAAGACTCTAGGATGCCTTGGGAATAATTAATTCTGAAAATTGAAGCTCTTATAACTCAAACTCTTCATAGAAAAATTGCAAACTCTCATGGCTTATCCAAGTCAATGACAATATGGGATGAGAAAATCAGACTTAAATGGCCTGGTCTCAAATTTCCAGCTTTCTATGGTAAATCTAGGGAAGACAATAAAGAAAAATGGGCTCTCTACAAGTGGATTCCTCTAGCAGAAAATTGGATTAAACTAAATTTTGATGGAGCCTCAAGGGGAAAACTAGGTGTTGCAAGGATTGGATGATGCATCCGTAACCATGAAGGGAAATTTTTGGCCCAATGTTCAAAATCATTAGGTTTTGCTTCTAACAATGAGGTAGGACTCAAAGCCCTCATTGAAGGGTTATGGCTTTGCAATAAATTAAATTTCAACCATGTATAAATAGGAGGAGATTAGAAATTTTCCATTAATACTTTAAGGAGTCAATCAATGCCTAGTTGGAAATTAAATGCCCTCTTAACCAAACCCCTTTATTTAACTAAATCAATTAAACATCTAACTTTTAATCACATTTATAGGGAAGCTAATGGCATCACAAATAAACTTGCTAATAAGAGGGTAGATGGTTTAGAAGAAACTATTTTCTCCCCCTAAGTCACTCCTCTTTATTTGATACTTTATATCTATTATTAATATTTTGCTAAATTTTGTTGATCTTCATTGTTACCCAATTATTGTTGCTTTCTTTTGATGAATCCTATTTATATCTTTGCTTCATTCCCTCTTCTTGGTGCCTTCTCTAAGAACCTTGATCTTTGTGAGGATCCTTCTTTACTTCATTCATGCGAAGTAGTCCTTAGTGGTAGATTTTTCTACCCTCATATCAAATACATTAATGCCATTTATTGGGACAGATAGGTCTATAAATTTTCCTATTTATTCAAATGCATGGATATTTTGCTCTCATTCCTTTCTATGGACACTCTAATTAAGCTCTCCTTCTCATCTCGATTGATGACTTTTCATAGATCCATCAAGATTGAGCGAATCATGCAAATTGTTAAAGTAAAAAATAGGGTCATTTGATGAGTTGTATTATGGTGTCTAGGACACCAATTTATTAACAACCCTAATAGATTCTGGTCTAACCCATATATTATGTCCATGTTTATTGTAGTAGCCTGACACTTCTATGTGGATCATGATCTCATTGCCTCTTTGCGTAAGGAATTATTTGAGGAACATTTGTTGAATGATTTGGATATGGTCCTTCAAAACATTAGGGACGATCTTACCATCCCCTTAGCAAAGAATTACAATATGATTTAAGTCTATGGAGAGGCAGTGGTTATTGTTGTCACAAAATCTTGCACCCTTGCCTAAAGTTTAACCTAAAGGAAACCTTGTGAAACATGGAAACAATCTCCAAGTTGTGGGACTTGAACTATGAGATTGAGTCTCTAGAGAAGGTCAACTTCCTTACTATCAGGGTGCACTAAACTACTTCTTTCAACGAAAAGGGGAGAAGAAATGCCTAACCTAAAGCTAGAATGAAAGGAGCTAATGCACCAAATAGTTTTTTTTTAATCTTATCTCTGCGCAAGAATGCACTACGCATCAATCTGGCTCCAAAATACACAAATCCCCAACCTTAATTACCCCTCACAACTCATATGTAGATCAAAAACTAGATGAAATTCTACAAGGGAGAAGCTTCACAAGATAACACTAACAAAAGGCAAGGGTAGGATGAGAGTAGTAATTTTGAGCATATTGGCTATAACCAACTTGAGGCTCGAATTGAAATTGGCAATATGATGGTTGGGGAATAGAATTTTCATGATACTGGCAAGGGGGGGGGGATAATAGCTATTTGTATGAAATGGGTCCATGCTGAAGCATTTAAACAAGAGATTTCATAGAAGCCTGAAGAACAAAAGGATCAAAAGATCTTTACACAAACCAATAGTTGGTTTGTCGAAACTAGTAGATGCATAGAGTTGCCATGGTGTTAGATGAGTGCCTCCAAAGGCTGATTGATTTGAGAAAAACACAAAATTTCTCAATGAATAGGTCACAAACTGGCTAACCAATGGACTTATGAAGATTAAATTTGTTTGTCCCACTAGGCATGCCAAAAAATGTGGTATGACTAGTGGATATTCTAGAAACTAATTTGAATCTTTGAATGTTTGTCCCATCAGGTGTGCCAAAAACTATTGTCACAAAATCTTGCACCCTTGCCTAAAGTTCAACCTAAAGGAAACCTTGTGAAATGTGGAAACAATATCCAAGCTGTGGGACTTGAACTATGAGATTGAGTCTCTGGAGAAGGCCGACTTCCTTACTATCAAGGTGCACTAAACTACTTCTTTGAAGGAAAATGGGAAAAGAACTGTCTGACCTAAAGCTCGAATCAAAAGGAAGTGATGCACCAAATAGTTTATTTGATCTTATCTCTACCCAATAATGCACTACACATCAATATGACTCCAACATACACAACTTCCCAACCCTAATTACCCCTCACAACTCATGTATAGATCATGAACTAGATGAAATGCTACAAGGAAGAAGCTTCACAAGATAACATTAACAAAATACAAAGTAGATACAACATAGAACTTGAAGAAATAAGAAGCAACACTAACATAAGGCAAGAAGGTGTGCACAACATTAATGGTAGAAACAGGTAAACCAAGAGATTATATTTATGCAAGGCAAGGGAAATTACAACTCCATAGCATAAAATGATATTGTCAAAAAATGAGAGAAAGAGACCAACCCCAAAAAACATATTTACAACTGCCATTGAAAGAGTTCAAGCATAACTCAAATCTAACCCTAGAGTTCAAACCCCTATCGAGGAGTTGAGTGTTATAGAGGAGGCAATAACTGAAGAATAAAAAAATTAATTGTAGGATTTGAGCAAAAGCGCATAACAAATCCGCGAAGCCCAAGAAAACTTGCATGCAGAAAACCTATCACGGAGAAGAAAAAGACAAGAAGAGGCAAGGGTTTGATCTGAAAAACTCAGATGAAGAAGAAAATATTATTCAAAGGATTCTTGATAAATTTACAAAGAGATCAATCCTTATAAAGGAGATCAAAACCTGAAAAGGGTAACCTAAAGCCTAAAAAAAGCTAGGGTTGCACATTATAATTAATACAATATTAATTATATGCACCTATAAGATAGCTTAAGAAAACTAGAGTAATAGGCAACTTAACTAATTAAATCAAAGTGATTTAATTAATAAGTGAAAACAACTAATTACTCTAACACCCCCCCTTAAGTGAAGCTCAGAAGGTAAGCTAACCTAGCATAGCTATGAAAGCAAAAAAGTGGGTCCCAACAACAAGGCCTGATCAGGTACCGAATACAAGGGAATCTCTGTAAACTGGAGAAATAGAGAAAACCACATGGGAAAAACCCTACTCCAAAAAGAGATAGCAAAGAATGTTCCAGAAGAAGGAACAAAGAGAGATCATGAAGAGAACCACTTAAGCATGAAAATCCGCAAAACTCTGTCAAAAGGTGCTGATTTGTAGAACCTCCACAGAAATAGAAGGCACGAACCAAGTGTGTCTGTATGGTAGATGATCCATCTCACCGAAATGCATAGGTAGCCAGCCATTGCAATTGCCTAGTATGTAGGATCCTAAATACATAGCTCACACTAACAAACCATCGAACCAAGGAAGCATTAGAACCAACAATATAACCCCTTCTTAATGCAGATGGGGTGAGGTGACAGACAATTGAAAAGATGGGCCAAAAATCTCTTACAACATAGGAACCAAACACATCGAGAGTGAGGTACAGACACCTATAAAGGCACATGTCATTGACACATCATAAGGCTAATGTTGTGGAAGGGACGCGCACTTGACAAAGGAATAATGCCAAAATGACAATCAACTATCCCCCCGATGGCACTTTATAAAATAGTGCGAGTACAACATATCACAATGATGAAAAGGATCCTGAAATGCAAGAGTGGCACTTTATCTTAGTGCGTTTGCATAAACATGCTTACAATGAATATCAACAATGATTAAAAAAATATAAGACTAATACAATAGAAGGTACAACCCAAAACAAAGCATCTAAAGCAACAAAATTGATCCCCGGACCTGAAACAACCAGGATATCCAACTGCATGCAAAAATGTAGAAGGCTAAATAAAATGTTCCTAGAGAAAATTTTGGAACAACAACCAGCATCACTAAAAAGAGCACAAAAAGAGCTTTCCATCGATATAAAGAAGTCCAAAATTGGAGATCGGATGCTCAAGATACGCCTCCCGAAGTGCAAAACAAAACATCCAAATTTGACTACCAAAACAAGCAACCAAACTGCATCAAAACCCAAAAAAACCTATACCAATATTTCCATCTAAGAACTAGCTTTCTGGTGCATTTTTCAGATTGAAAAAATACGTCTGTATGCTCAAGTTATGGAAAAAAAACCTCCAAGGCCTTCGGAATGCATGAAAAAATTATTTTTTATAATAAAAAAATAAAAAATCTCACAAAAAATTGTGCCACCATGTGGGCAGAGGCGGAGCGGAGAAAGGCAGTGGAGTCGCTGGTGGTCGTGGTGGTGGGTGGGAGGTGTCACTAGCAGAAAAGGCCGTTGAGCGGTGGCGATCATCGAGAGCCGCTACGGTCAGTGGACCATTGGCGATTTACCGCAGGCAATTACTGCTATCCGCTAGCGGTCGCAGTGATTGCAGGTGGTTTTTTAAACTGTTGCGGCAAAAAATACCCTTTAAATTTTTATTTTTATTGAGATTTTTTGATTTTAGCACATCGATCTATGTGCCAAGGGCTGTACGACCTTGCTCGACAAAATATTTTTGCCTTCCAGATCAACATTGTCCAAATTGGACAAATTTTATATGGAAACGAGGGTTTTGACACCTTCTAAATCCATCCGTGATGTCTGTTGGGCCTCAAACTACTCTAAAAATTAGTGACCCCCCTATTTTCTCAGAAAAAAACTTGAAAAAACACCATATTTGATTTGCCAAACCCTTGTTCTCCCTTTTTCTTGAAACACCGAACAAGCTACAACAGATTTGGCTCTGATACCATGTAGGATTTGAGAAAAAGCCCATAACAAATCCACGAAGCCCAAGGAAACCTGCATGAAAAAAACCTGTCACGAAGAAGAAAAAGATAAGAAGAGGTAAGGGCTTGATCTGAAAAACTTAGACGAAGAAGAAAAATATTATTCAACAGATTCTTGATAAATTTACAAAGAGATCAATCCTTATAAAGGAGATCGAAACCCAAAAAGGGTAACCTAAAGCCTTAAAAAAGTTAGGGTTGCACATTATAATTAATAAAATATTAATTATATGCACCTACAAGATAGCTTAAGAAAACTAGAGTAATACGCAACTTAATTAATTAAATCAAAGTGATTTGATTAATAAGTGAAAACAACTAATTACTCTAACAAAAATCACATCATGAAGTTCCCTACTGATGGAAGTGACAAGAAGAGAAAGAAACGAGTGCACCTAGTCACAAGAGATCAAATCATTGAAAATTTGATCATTACATGCATTAAAGAGGTGTAGAATGGAATGACATAATGCAAACAAGGCACAAGAAGTCACTCAACATTGAAGAAGATGCCATGTTAACATGTTATGGCTATAAGAAGTTGATTCAGACTATTGTAGAAAACTATGAGAAGGGATAATACGATGTGTTAACCGCCCGCAAAATGCAGGGTTGACCACAGGGGAGAATTTGGTTTCCCTAAAAACAAATGCTAGTCATTGATAAAGATCTTCCATTCAAAATGAATGGCCTAGATGTTTCAAGAATTTCCCCCAATGATAGATTAAGTCTCAATTGTCGATCAAAGATATTCCGTATGAAATAGATAGCCCAGATGTCATGAGAATCTCCCTAATAGAGAGATTAAGACATAATCGTTGATGTAGATGAGCTTTATTTCCAATGGATGACTGAGATGCAAGGAGATCCCCAAGTTGCAATCAAATCCAACAGTTGTCGCATCTTCGCAAAGGGCCACAACAATGATGCAAAAATGCAAGATTCATTGGATCAAATGATCTCAGCACAAAGGGAAGAAGATAACATGAAAGGTGGGACCCTTCACCATGTGGCACAATTCCAAGATTCAAAGCCTCATGGAAACACTGCAACATGAAGAAACATCAAAATGAAGATGTGTGTCATCATCTCATACTTTTGAGAGGATTTTGAGATGTTACGTGAAAACATGAGAGTCATTAGATTTGCAAGCCAGTCAACTAGGGAGAAGGGGTGGGCAAAAAATGAAATGTTAGCCACCAACTTTAGTGTGTTAACCCAAAACAAAGAATCCAACCCATTGAAGATCTCTCTAATTGATTATTAATGATGGGCTAAATGGGGGGGTAAAATGGCCAACAATCACCTACCTAATTATTTTTACTGAGAATCTGGGTGGTTTTTGGGTAAAAAAGTAAACCTACCAATGAAACTTTTGCTTTCTCCTCCACTTTTATTTTGTCTTTGAACCTTTGGAAGAAGATTGTCTAGAAAGATAGTTTATGGAGGAAGACATCCTGCAAGACCGCTCCTTGAGGGTTGCCATTAAGGACCTCTGGGAGGCTTTTAGAATGGACTAGAGTCCATTAGTGTTTATGATGGTATCTTTAGTACTTTTTGTAGAACTTCAAATTTTTTTAAAAAAAATTTTATCTTAAGATTGATCGATGGACTATGTTGTCTTTTAAAATTTTATAGTTATATAAATAAAACTCTAATGATTATTGTAACTTGGCATTGGAATTTCTAACGCTTACTAGAGCATGCACTAATGGTTTATGGTTTTCTCACTAATAATTCCTTTGGATCTTATTTATGTTTTGAGGTTGTAACTTTACTCCATGTTCTACAACATTTTCTAATTATTTTATTTAGCTATGCTCAAATAAGGTGAGGATATGCTTCCTAGTTTATTTTATTTCAAACCAAGGTATCATAAACCTTGGCTGATGGGTATCTCTCTACTTTTGATATCCTATTTGAGCTCTAATATTGATTTTAGCCTGGCTAGTATTATAGCTCTCTAGTAGTTGTTATGTTTATCTTGAAGAGCTAAAAGGAGTAGGATTTCATGCCCTAAATTAATGTCTTAAAAAGTACAATGTAGCTAATTTGTTCAAGTTTGGCTCTTTAATTTTTCAGTAGCATCCAGGGTAAACTTTAAGAAAGCCACCTCCAAAAAATAAAATAAAATATTGGCGAATATTTCATTATTTTGAAAAGCAAAATTATTTATATTGGCGAAACTCTCAATTTTTTATTCTAAATATGATTAATTTTGGCGATTATTTTTGAATCATAATTTTTTTTGTATAAAATATTGACGAATCTCAATAATAATAGGAAGTTCATTAATCACCATGGAATATTACAAATCAAAATTGAACTTTTTTTACCTTGTGGAATGTTATGAGAATCGTTACATATACTTTAAATCAACAGTGAATAATAAATATTGGTGATATATCCCTAAATTAACTAAAAATTATGATACTTATTGGTCAGTTCAATTTAATTTCTCTAATAATATATTATATTTAGGTTACTCAAATCTATTCATGTAATGAATATTGTGGTGAATATTTGAGTTTAAATTTTTCAATAAAATAAATTATTGAGTGATTTTAAATATTCTAGAATTGAATTTTATAAAACTATGGTGATTTAGGTTGTATCAAATCTTAAATTATTAGCCAAAATACTAGCCAAAAAATTCTAAAATTAGTCAATTTACGAATATTAGTCACTAAATTATACCCTAGTAGCATCCTTTATTGTTGATATCTTAAGGCTACATTGGAAATTTCTTGCTTATTTCTCTCCAAACAATTCTTTTGTATTGGTATGGTAGTTTTTCTTTATTTTTTGTTGTGGCAGGTGATCTTTGGCTTTTTGGAAGGAAACTCCCTTCTAAACTCTTCTAGTTCCTCCCTACTTTTTCATTTTTTGCATTTTGTTCTATAACAAATCTTTGTATAAGGGCATGTTCTCTGCAATCCATGTATTTTCCTAAATATTGTAAAAGAGGGAATGCCCTCTTGAAGACCTGATATTGGCACATGTATGTATTCATGACTTTGGTCTCAGGCATTACTAGGGTTTTTCTTTACCTTGTTCTCCCCCCCTGTGCCTGCACTTGAATAGGTACATTGTAAATATTTTGATATTAATAAAATGGGCAATTTCCTTTTATCGATAAAACAAAAGTGTATAGTTCTAATAAATGACTTTGATTGTTTTGATTCTAATGGTTTTTAATTCAATTGTACATTATTAACATCATTCTAACTTCTAAGCACATCAATTTTAATTCTTTCATTATTGTTTCTGATGGCCTGTATTTTCACCATGCCAAAATAATTTTGAAAATATTATGAAAATTTGGTAGTTATGTGTAGGTAGGGTTTCATGTATTCTAATGCAACTTTTTAAAAAAGTGAAACCCTAAATTAATTTTCCCATGCCCTATGTAATTTTAATTTTGAGTTATTATTATAGCTTAAAATTAGGTAGTGTTTTAGCCATGTTTTTTCCTAGTTGAAAGCATTTTATACTATGGTCGACAACTGACCCTTTTCCTTGGTCTCATTCATGAGTGAGAAGTCATAAGTTATAATTCGAATATTCTTTATTCTTCTCTGATCTCCCAATGCAATGTTAGGTGTAAAGTCATAAAGGCTATTTCTACACTATGAACCAAGTGTCCCAACCTTATGCCTAGGCCTCGAGCATGTCACTGTAGTTATTTTCTTATAGAGATGAAAATATGTTCCAACCTTACATTCCAAATGTTGAGTGTAGGGTCATAAGTCATGGTCCCAAAGTCTAAAAGTGAGCTCTATTGTTACGTTTAGGGCTTGAGCATAAGTGTGTAAGTTGTAATACCCATAAGGCATCAGGTCTTTCGATGATACGATTGAAGGGAAAATTTAAGACCGAAAGGATTGTTGTAAAGTCTTTTGATGTTATGACTAATGATAAATGTAAGATTAGAGGGGAATTTTCAAAGGTAGTATTAACAGTTTTGAAATTACGACAAGGTAATGTTAATTGCCAGCATATGTTCGCGACTAAGAGAGGGACATAGTAGTTAAGGTCTCTAATTCCATGATAAACTGTAGAGATTAGAGGTTTTCAGCTTTCAAGTTCACGAGGTTACAAAGGGGTTAAAATTTTAATGGAGTGTATGCTTAGAACCCTAATAGGATAAAATGCATAAGTATGATTTCATTTAAAGGAAGAAAGATAGGGTGTTGAAAGGTTTCCAGCCAATCATAAATTTCAAAATAAAGGGAAAGCTTAGTTGGTTGTTAACATCACCAAATTCTGAAGTGACACTCATACTATGAAATGTGAATCCTTGTGCATGCAAAAAATTAATATAGCTAATGAAGTTGATGGAGCACACACCTACATAAATAATTTATCTATAATAACAAAGAGTACTAGTTGTTGAGGTTAAATAAATCTTTGAGTTGCAGAGTGTCTAGATTGTTGAATTACTAAACTATTTCTTGTGAGCTTCAAGGTTAGAGGTTTTTTTCAGTAAAAATGTTGGAGCTTGGAAGTGATGAAGGTCAATCCAAGGACACAGAGGTTGTCCAATCATCAACATCAAAAGCGGTCAAACCAGATAGAGAAACCAAATAGATATGTAGAAGAATGGATTTGACTCTTGCCTAGATCATCAAATGGTGTTTCAACAAATGATCATGATTTTAGGGATTCATATGTTTATTGCAGAGACGTTATATGCTTAAGAACAAATGGATATGAGATTTTCATGTTCTTTTATAGTAGTAAATTCAAGAAGCCATCAACCTTGAATCTATGGGAGAGGAATTTGGCAAAGCTTATATTCCTAAAAGTGTATGTGGATGTAGATTTATTGAAGGCTCTTATAGAATCTTAAATCCTTTCAACAAAATATTTTTATAAGCATGATAGGAGCATACTATGTACACTAGAACATGTCTCTTTCATTGAAGCATTTGGGCTTAAAGGCCAAATGAGTGTAGATATTGATGTCCAAGAGTTTGAAGAGAAGTTTGAGAGAAATGTTAGGTTTTATACTGGGAAGATGATGCTCCATCATATTCCATATGAGCTCAAATCAGTTGGAGATATACCAAAGAAGGTGGATAAGATGCTCCTAGTAAGTGAGTTCAGTAATTATCTTTAGAATACAATCTACAACTTGTGTAAGGCACTCCAAACCAATGGTTCAGATGTGGTATATGAAGGAATTTACATTATGGCTCTTAATATTCAGAACCCATTTACAAATATTGAGTATGATTATGTGAAATATATTATTGAAAAAATTCAAGAACAAATTGAAGCTTCCTAGAGAGGAGAATAGGGGAATTTAAAATTCCACCATTACTCATTGTTGATGCATCTAATTTTATACAAGAAAATTGGCTACTTCAGTGCATATTTCATTGATCGAACTTCTGACCTTGATGAAGATTTTCCAGTTCATCTTTGGACCCAGGTATGGAATAGACATTATCCTTATTCCAGTTCTGTGTAATTTCTCAATAATTTTAGTTTTGTTGCTATGAAGATGTTAGGTGCCCCACTAATTAGGCTTCCAAAAGCTTTGAAGAGATTATTGAGGCCAGCCATGTTGCTAGATGATACTAAATTAGATCATAACTAGGGGGATGTGTTTTTATTCCAAAAATACTTAGTTATGAGAGTTTTTTCTTGTCCTCAACACCCACACAAATTGCCAAGATACATACCTACTAGGTTGGGGATAATAGAATTCATGTGGTATATCATTATGATGGATAGGGATTTTTTAGGCCCTAAGTTGCATAAGAGAACTTTTCTATGTAGATGTTTTAAGATTCATGATTTCTCAATTGGGAAGGAAGCCATAGATCAGATTCATGATTTTTTCAGACATTATAATCTATCTTCTACTCCTTATAGGGTATATGATCCTAAAAATGTAGTCAAAAGTGCTCTAAAAGAAATAAGAAATAAGAAATAAGAAACTACACTCTTTTGAAAAATAATGAGTTTCCTTGGGAAAATATAATCAGAAATAATTTGATTGATAGTGACGTGGAGGAGAGGTTGAGGAAATATGAAGATATTCAAAGAGTAGAGAAGGAATTGAAAAAGAATGATTGTGATCTCAAAAGTTTTTGTTTGGAGGTTGTGTATCCTTTCAGAATGGAGAAATTATTAGAAAATTATTATCATATAATGTCTCAAATACCATAGGACCCAATAGGAGAAGAGGAAAGAGTAAACCTAGATTCCCCTAAACCAAATGCAGTTATGGAGGAAATACATGATCAAGTTGAAGCACCCACCTGGGTAGGAAAAGGCAACAAAAGGAAGAAAAATGTACATATGCCTAAGAGGATCAATGAAAGAACTTTACAATTGATGCTAGGAAAACTTTAATATTTTTCTCATATGAGGCAAAATTTCTTACAAGAAAGGGTTAAAGTAGTTGAAAGTTCTTTGACAGACTTACAATTGACTACTCTAAGACTGGATGATAGGATCATTCAAACAGAGAAATTCTTAGAGGACGATGAATTCATCAAGTCAAAAGAATTTAAAAGTTTCTTGTATAAAGTTATGCAAAGTGAACTAGCACTGACATTGAAACCAGGGGACTTAGAAGAAATGACTAAAGAACTCATTGAGAAATTACTAGCATATGACCCGAATAGTGAAACAATGACAATGGATGAGGCAAGACACCTTGTGCAGAGAAGTGGGATGTTACTTGTGCCAGGATGGGACTTGGGGACAAAATTTGTGTTGGAACAGATCAGCAGACAAGAAAAAATAATTTCATGTGAAGCATTTGGTGTACAAGGCTTATAGAGAGGCATTGGTTTCAATATTGGTACTAAGAAATTAGTTGTGTGGAGAATTTCTCCTGAATCAAATAAGCCCAGATTGATGAATGTACAAGATACAACTCAGGGAAATGTAATACTATGGACATTGGACTCAACTACTCATAAGGAGATCTCAAGTGCTTTGAAGCATTTATGTTTTATGAAGAAGGCCAAGGTTGATCAAATTCAGGACTGACTTGCTCAAATATTTAGAGAATACATAGGCACCAGGAAGTTATATGAACAAGAGCTCAATAAAAGCTATATTTTAGAACAAAGGATGAAGGAGTTTCAAAATAAAATACAAGAACTGGAAAGTGAGGTTGTTTCCTTGAAAGAGCAACTCAAGGCTCAAGAGGAGAATATATTTGAGATGAGGGTTGAGGAGCTTAAACGGACAAGTGAATTAACTACCCTTGTGCCTAAAGAAAGGCCAGTTAAAATTAAAGAAACAATTGCTATGATGGAGTTTGAAGCTTCAGATCAACGAAACTAACTAAAGGTGGATGTGCTGAAAGGAATGTTATCTCATAGATTGGAGGTATTGAAGAAGATATCCCAGTAAGTTCATAGTGTTTTCATTTCCTTAAAAATTGCAAAACATGTATGTGATGAAGCTTTGACATGGCTTTCCCTATTTTTAATCAATGGGGCCCATACATTCAATCCTTTGGCAGGTTAATTATTTTGATGGCTTAGAAACCAAAACTACCTGATAAAATATTCACTATGAAAGAAGCATTGGAAATGGTAAAAGAGTTAATTGGTTTCTTTACAAATAAGTTATAGATATTCCAAGGGAAGATGAAGATAATGAATGCGAGTATTGATATTTTTATTCCTTCCATTGTTGATGAAGAAAATAAGTTGAAACATTAGCAAGAATGGTCAACATCCTTTGATCACACTCTGATGTTAGAGAAAGTTACGACATATTTTGATGGGGATGTTGATGAGGACTCTTTTTATGATCAAATTGATGTTATGTTCAAAGTGGAAGTTGATATGAATAGGTTTGTTATAGAATCAAAGGCCATTACAAATGCCAGGTGGAGAAAATTTGTTACTGATTTGGAGGTAGTTAGAGGCACCGAAATGCCTACAAAGAGAGATTTATGTATGGGAAGCAATTGCTGAGATCAAAGCTTTACCCATGGGAAATAGTTAGAGGATAGCTGATGAGGACAAATGAAAGAAAAAATAGAGGAAGGACATGAATCATATCAGGTTATCTTACCTTTGCATTAACTTCCTACAGATACACCTACACTACAAACAAAGAATGTACCTGAACATAAAGATGCCAGCGGACAAATCTTGAGCTACTTCCCAAATAATTTTAGTTGCAAAGAATATTTGTAAAATAATATTTTATCTTCTTTGTAACTTATTTTATGAGTCATGTAATGACGTGTTTTCCTAGATCTAAAGCTTGTTGCAATCCTTTGTCTATAAAAGGATTTCTAAGATTGGGAAGAAGGGCCCGAAGTCTATATTCCCATAGCTGAAGCTTGTTGCAATCCTTTCTCTATAAAAGGATTTGGAAGAAGGTTCTAAAGTCCAATTATGTGATGAATATTATCATCTATGTTGGTCCAATTTTTATGTTAAGTCTAAGATGTTTTAGCTTGTTACTTTTGAAAGTTTGAAGTTAATGAAGGGCTAGTATTAATCTTATATTTTACCATACTCTCATATCAAAAATATGTATAATTCTCAAGGAGATTAATATAAGGAATGTTCCAAGGTATCTTTCTCTCAAAATTGTGTCTCCATTTTCATGCTTTTGTGATTTTGAGAATGAATGAACAAGTTTCAATTTATTCAAATGAGATTAAAGTGGGTGTTATATCATTTCACTGTTGCTTTAATTCAAGGAATTAAGTAAATGCTTTTGTGGAATGATAGGGTCATTATAAGTGTGAGAGGGATATTGTAAGTAGAGAATTTGTAATCCAACAACTGATACATTTAATTGCAAGTTAGTTAAATAGATCTATTAATATTGATTGATGTGACTCTATTATGAAAATGGATTAAGGAAATGGTCATTTAGTTGACGAATCGAGCAAACCAATCTGAGCTTTGCATGAATTAAAAATCAAAATCATTAAATATTGTTGTCAAAATGGGATAAAAAAGTTTTTCATCACTTATTGCAATAATTTGTCAATTTTATTGTTGGCTACATAAATTTGTCATTAAATTACAATTAAAAGAAGTTTAAAGACCAAATTTGTTGTAGAGGATTTGTGGCATGAAGTATTATACATGAATTGTCAAATCCTTAGGTTGAGCTACATGGGTTTAGTAGAGCCAAAAGAGTAGACAACATCAATGCTTTGTTAGTTCGTCCAAACTCAAATAGGATGTACCAGGCATGGGAAATAGCTAACCCGTATTTATTATTTTATTTGTTGTTTCCATGGTATTATTACATCTGCTAAATTAGAAACCAATAGTTTTTATGTCTAATTTAAGTTCATGCTTACAAACTTGGAACTCTATGTTAATTTTCCAAATTGGTTGAGGCTCCAAGTCAACTTAATCCAAAGTAGTCATTTCTTAGCAAATCCCATACTAAAAATATTCAAATTTTGCATCTATTATTAATATCGAGGACATCACCCCATCATCATTTCAAGGATCAAGGAAATCTTTCATCTATCTACATCTACTATAAAAATATTGAACCTCAGTAAAGACTTAGTCTTGACATTCTTTATCACATTTATATTAACTCTCCTACTAGAAAATGGGAACAACCTAGTTCTTTTGCTAAACTTCACTTCATATATTGTACATTATCTTTTGCACTGTCTCTATTACTTAGCATAATTATCAACTACTTAGGCAATCACTACATATGTTGCTTAACATGCCTTCTAATTTTCTACTGATTATTAATTAGTCCATTGGGATTAACAACTTGGTATAAGGATGAAAACTAATAACCTTCATGCTCCTGGCATAATTACTAGGTGCAAGTATAACAAGTAGTTTCATCAAATACCAAAACCCTAGGCTATTCATGTTTAGGGTCATATTAAGGGTTTAAGGAAATTTTTTATTGTTTGGGACACACTCATCTTATTATCAGTTGATGACATGAAGAAATAGATGACTTTTTTATCCTTTGTATGAACATTTGTTTATAACATGTTGAACTTTGTTATCCTTTAAGTATAATATTTTGTACTTTTTGATGTATAAATTATGAACACATGGCAAAGAAAGTGATAATCATAATTATGTCTCAAAAGATTCATTATGTTGATAGAAATCTTTCTTCATGAATGTTTGGCATGGGTAGATCTTCTTGTAGCCAAAGAGATTGCAAAGAATGTTAATTGAATACTAACACTTTTTCTTTATAAATTAATAAATATAAATAAATGTTTGTAGAAAGTCTTGTGTGCATTAAATGATGACCGCAGGTATCCAAGCCAAGTCAAAATCAGTTAAAATAGCTTAAGCGAAGGTCTAGCATTGTGGAATCATAAATACTAAAGGAGGTGCATTATGTCACCATTACAGTTGGAAACTTAGTAGCAAAACAAGAGGGGACTTGTTCAACAAAATGCTAAGGGACCTGATGAGGTAGTTGTATGGGAGAGCAAGTCAATAGGTATAATATTATACTAAAAATTATTTTTAAATGCTGATTGTATAATTGTCAACCAACTACCTCAACACAAAAAAATTGCAAAATATTATACTAAACACTAATTACTAATAATTGTAAGCTTTTAGTAGTTATCTAAGTAATTATAAGTTGAAACCAACACTCCCTCCCCCCTTAAGTGCAACTTTGGCAGATTATTAAAATTCAAAATGAGATGTAAGATGTGACCCAACAACAAGGCCATGTTAGGTGTCCAAGCACAACTATAATGTAATGAAAATAAATCCCTCAAAAATAGAAAAAAGGAGAAAAAAATTATGAGAGAAAAGTCATTGCCAAAAGAAAGAAAAATCAAAATGTTGAAAAGAAAAAGTGAAAGGATCATTTACTCTAGATCCCTTGAAGATAACTTTATTTACTTATAACATCACACAATAAAAGATAGCAAAGAGATTTCAAAGGCTTTTATATATTTTTTTCTACCCACTACTCTAAAGGCAAATACTTCAAAGAAAGAACATGTGGATGTCAATATGCTTAGTATGCTAGGTTGTAGGAAATATGAATGACACTTTGATTGTCACACTAAAGAGTATCAGGATCATCACCAAATGCAACCATCAACTACAAAAGTCAAAGGACCTCTTGAATCATCAAGACTACTTCTTTATACTTAAATTCTACTAATGATAATGATATAGAAGTTTATTTTTTGTAAGAACATGCAACTAAGCTAGAACCAAGACAAAAAAAGCTCAAAATTAGACTCTTGATCATCAAAATCACCATCCCAATAAGAGGCCCTAAAGCCCACAATGTGACTAGCTCTTGATTTGTTATGAATGCCAAAATTTGTAGTGCCTTGAATGTATGTTAGAACACATTTGGTTGTCTTCCAATGAATCTCATGAGGATCTTGAGAGAAATGGAAGGCAAGACTGACTACGAAGGAAATATTATGAAGATGAGACTATGTTACTTGAAATAATGCCTACCAAGAGTCTATACAAAAAAGGCATCAACTAATAGAATGGTACAATTAGCATAGAATACAACACCTAACTAAAAATGCATAGGGAAAAGATTGTAGTCAACCATCCAAAATCTATGAAGAAATCTAGGAGTATAATTTTTTTGAGAGATAAAAATACTTGCAAAACCATTCAAAGTTTATGAAGAAAATCAAAAGCGTACTTTTTTTGAAATATAGAAATACTTGCAAAAGATTGATGAACTTGAAGACAAAGGAAGTAATGCAATAGAACAAGGCAAGTCATTTCAAAATGATCCATGAGAGAACTCTAAGTATCCTCAATCAAAGTCAGAGAACTCCTTGTGAGAATTAAATCATCCACATGAAGAATGAGAACTAGAAGGTGTTAAGCATGAATGCTTGATGTAGTTGTATGGGGGAGTTTGTCAATATGTTAGAGAGATGATTGAGTACTTATTTGTTGCATTCATGACAGTGTTTGTCATTGATGTCAACATATCAATTTTGCGGATAGTTCACCAAGAGTTGCAAAGAAAGATTCATTCGATGGCGTTCGTGGTTAGTGAGTTATGTTATCCACACTTAGAGTTACATTCAGGAATGTGTTGTGATGCTATGTCTATGTTCTCATAAAGACATATGCAGATTTGCATGAGTTACATAAAGTCTTCAGGGGACTATTCTCAGAGAGAGTTTTTGGTTGACAGTTTCTACTAATTGCATTTTATCTTTTTGGTGAAGTTGAAGATCGATCAATGGGCTTGGATTATGGTAGAAGACATGTTCAGAATGCTATGGTTAAAATGGCAAAATCAAATGTTCATTCTGAGAAGTTTTTGTGAAGTTTGTTCAATGCATTGTTCCTAAAGAGTCGACTATTGTTAAAATCTTTATGGGAAGTCTTATTTGTAATGTAACATGTAATGTAATATTTTAATGTAGTCCCATACTATTCATTGTAAATTGGAAAAACCTCAAGATTGGCTCAATACTTGTTTTAGGACTTGGTATAAAGGAAAGGTTGTTTCATTGTGGTTAAGTGTCTATCGGATCCAATGTGGATGGCTAGTGTTTGTGCGAGCTTTGGATGTGAATTACGTATGATCATAGCAAAGATTGATGTTGAGGATGTATTGTGAGCTTCAAAGCAACTATATTAGCAAAGAAGTTATTGTTTAGTCAGTTCAAGAACTTGGATATGTTCTCCTAAAGATTCTTTAGTGAAGACAGTTTGAGGCTATTTAAACAGTGGGTTGAATTGTCCTTTCAACTCCTAATAGGGTTGGCATAACTCCTAATAGGGTTGGAATCTCTTGAAAGGGATTCAAAATCTCCTAACAAGGACTCATATGTATTGATTGTATTTCATTGGCTCATAATAGAGTCCATCCTTTCACAATGAACCTTTATATTATTACATCATCTTGTGGGCATCATTCCCGTCGGGGTTTTCCCTTTGATCAAGGGTTTCCCTAGGTAACATATTTGATATTATTGTGCATGGTTATCTTTCTATGGTTGTTGCATCTATTGATTACATGTTTCAAATTTGATAAATGTATTAAAAGTTGTTTTGAGCACATAATTGATTCAAACCCCCTCTTAGTTATCTTGGTGGACTTTACTTTCTAATTATTGGTATCAAAGCATCAAGTCCTTGAAGGAAAGGTTTAAAAGCTTAAGGATATCCATGACTTCTTATTTCAGGAAAGAAAATCCAAAGTTTAATGGGGTAAGTTGTGTTAGTTGGAAGGAAACGATAAAGACTCACTTGTTGTGCATGGGTCTAGAATTTGGTTGGTTACACACAAGCAAAAGGATGTGATAGATAAAGATATGCTTGACTCCCGTGAACAAGATGCTAAAGATATATTTATGCAAAACATGCTTGTTAAAGAAGCACCATTGCCAACTCTTTCAAGAGGTAAAATCTTTAAAGCTTGCAAATCAAATTTGGCTTAAATTGCAACATATGTTTGAAGGCGATGAATATACAAAGAAGTCTAGATTGCAGAGTTGGATATGTATGTTTCAAAGTGCTAAAGTGCAGGAAGATGAAACTTTTGTAGGATATCTGAAATTGTTGCAGGAATTAGAAGCTGTGGTGGAACTAAGACATAAGATGAGATTGTATGGGATTTTTTTAAAACCTTGACACCTTATCATCAGAAGGCACAAATGATTGAAGAAGTTATTCCTTGCACACCTAAATTTACAAAAGAGACTCTTCTTAGAAAGTTGCAGGCATCTGAATTGTGGATGAAACAAAATGATGGACTACCTAGAGTTGACATTTCTTTTTGTATATAGAGAGATAAACATACATTGACAAGGAGTGTGAGTACAAGTAGAGACTATGCTAGAGTGAAACAAGAAGAAGACAAGTGTTAGAGTAATAATTTATTTCCTTATTAGTTAAGTCATGTTTATTTAATTATTAAGTCCCTTATTATCTTTAGTATACTTAAGCTAAACTTTGGGCATATAATAATTAACTCTTTTATTAATTATTATCACGCAACCAAGATTTTACCTTTTAGGGTTTTGATCTCTTTTATAAGGATTGATCTCTTTGTAATAATTCATTCTCTTTTGACTAATAGTGATTTCTCTTTTTGCTCATAAAAAATGTCTCATTTGTGGATTTGGGAATTCCAATCTCCATAACTTTTGCTTCTCTCTTTTTGTGATAGGTGTTTGCATGCAAGTGATTCTTGGGCGTTGTGAGGTTGATCTTTTATCAATTTCAATAAAAATAATATTGATATATGACTTGCCTTGCTTATGAAGAGAGAACCTAAAAGTAATAAAATTCTTGTTTGTTGGACATGTAAAGAACTTGATCAGTATTCATCTAAATGTCCTAAGAGAAAAGAAGATCAATCTTAGGAAACCTTACATGCCTAAAATACCTAAAGATTGCTTCTTTGTTAATGAAGATGATGAACTTGATTTTAAGATGATAAAATTTGTAGATGATAGTGATGATGAATATGATGAGATGAGATTTTTTGCTATCAAGGAAAAAAGCCCTCAGAAAGAAGAAGAGAAAAAAAAGCCTTAGTATGACATAAGAGATTTTTCATATTAACTTTGATAACATTGTGAGGGCCAGTACAAAATTTGCATTTCAAGATCTGCCTAAGATTGTGAAACCTTCTAATATGATTTGCAAAGAATGTGTGGTGACAAAGCAAAAGAAAAGTTCATATCCAAGCAAAATGTCTACTATTTCAACAAAGTTGGAGATTGTAGATACAAATCTGAGCGACCCTACAAGAAAAAAAGCATTTAACGGTGAAAGGTATTTATGCTTCTTATTGATGATTTTACTAGAATAATGTAGGTAGCATTTCTTAGAGAGAAATCTAAAACTTTTAAGAAATTCATGATATTTAAGATTAAAGTTGAGAATGAATCTGGTTTTAAGATTAAATGTTTGAGATTGGATAGAGGTGGAGAATTTGTTTCAAATGAATTTAACAAATTTTGTGAGGATAATAGTACATATAAAGAAAGAACTTTTATGTCCTAAGACACCACAATAGAATGGGATAGCAGAAAGAAAGAACAAATCAGTGATTGAAGCAACTAGAGAAATGGTGTTTGAGAATAATGTATCACACATATTTTGGAGAGAAGCAGTTTATACTGCAATATACACAATACACAGAGTTCAAATTAGACAAGACACTAGTAAGACACCTTATATCCTTGGTTTGTGCATACACCTATTGTGAAATACTTTAAAATCTTTGGAAGTGGGTGTTATATTAACAAAGATGATGATATTGGGATGTTTGATTCTAGAAGTGATGAAGGAATGTTTCTTGGATATTCATTGAAGAGTAAAGCATATAAATGTTTTAATAAAAAAATGAAGACTATTGTTGAAAGTGCTAATGTGAGAGTTGATATGACTGTGAGGGAGAAACTAATCAAATGACTAAAAATCAAAATGTTGAGAAGAAATTATTTTATGAAACTAACACTAATTTGTAGAGTGAATTACAAATAGAAGAACCAAGAATTGAACCTAGACTACAACCAAGAGCATAAATCAGAATTGAGCAAGGAACACCTAACATGAATGTTGCAAAGAATCTCCCATGAATCAAATCATTAGGAGCATGAACAAACGCATTATGAAAAGAAACAAGGTTAGTGAAGAATTGTGTTTGATATCTCAAGTTGAACCTAAGAATGCTGACGAAGCTTGTAAAGATGACTTTTGGAAGAAAAAAAACTATCAAAGAAGAATTAGAGCATATTGAAAAGAACAAAACTTGGGAAATGGTTCCTAGACCTAAGACAATAATTTTATTCATTTTAAATGGGTATTTAGAAACAAGATGAATAAAGGTGAAGTAGTTAGAAACAAAGATAGACTAGTTTGTAATGGATATACACAATAATAAGGAATTGATTTTTTAGGAAACTTTTGCATATGTTGCTAGATTAGGGGTAGTTAGAATGTTTTTGGCATATGCAACTAACAAAAAACTTCAAAGTTTATCAAATGGATGTTAAGTCAATATTTTTGAATGGAGAAATTGAAGATGTATACATTGAACAACCTGATAACTATCACATGAGAACACAAAATGATATGATTTGCAGATTGAAGAAAGCATTATATGGACTGAAACAAGCACCTAAATCTTAGTATGAAAGGTTGGATAAACATTTGATCAATTTGGGATTTGTAAAAGGTAATGAGAATAATAATTTGTACTTGAGAAAGAATGAAGATGGTTTGTTGATTGTTGTGGTATTTGTGAATGACATCATTTTTGGAGGTAATGATGAAGCTAGCAAGACATTTTCAAAAGATGCCTTTTATAGTGATAAAGTCATTTTTGGCTTGACCCCACCCTATATCACAATAAGAAGCACACATTGGGCTCTGTTCAGGACCCTACAAGGGGTGTTGCCCCCATACCCTCGTAGATAAATATAAGAGGAAATTTTGCTAAGTAAAGTGGGGAAAAAATAAAATCGGAGTTTGATTAGGCTCCACATAACAAGAATCTCCTACTTGGAGATTGATCAAACTCCACAATAATAACCTCCCACTTGGAGACTAATCATAACACTAGTAGATCTGTAGCTCCCATTGGAATGTAAAATTATTCTGGAGATTGTTGTTTTGTTTTATTATTTTCAGTCTAGAAGACCAACTAAAGTTGAAGAGAGTTCAACTTCTCCCTTAACATTATCTTTGTAAACATATATGTTGGATTGTTATATGTATGTATCTTTTCCAACTTTAATTATCCATCATCCTGAATTGATCAAAATAAATGGTACTGCAGTTGTAAGTAGAATTCTTTGACAATCAATATACATAAAATTATCTGTTTGTGGGTGTCCTAACTCTTTAATGAAAAATTGAATCCATATCATCTTCTTAGTTTCCTCGGTAGATACAACATACTTATTTTTTGTAGTGGATAATTCACTCACCTTCTATAATTGAAGAATTCAACTCATTGTTGCCTCACAAACAATAAATACATACTTTGTAGTACTACACTTGGTATCTGGATCTTTTTCCAAATATGAGTCAACATTGCCTTGTAATTTAATGTAGAGCCCCCAAAATGTAAATATTTACTAAAGACACTTCCCAAGTATCTAAGAATCCATTTGGTTGTATTCCATTGCTCAATCTTGGGATGACTCATATACCTGTTAATGACTCCTACAACATGTGCAATATTTGGTCTAGTACATAACATAACATACATCAAACCACCTACAACTGAAACATAAGGTATCTTGGACATTTAATTATCCTCTTCATGTGTCTTTGGGCACATCTCCTTAATATGCTGACAACTTTGACATTCTTCATATATAAATGTTGCAACACCTTCTCAATATAATTAACCTGAAATAATTTTAATTTTATATTCTTCATATCTTTGCAAATCTTCATACCAAGGATTTGTTTTGTTTACCCAAATCATTCATAGGAAATGAATGTGTTAATTATTGTTTCAACCCCTTGATGTAATCCATGTTAGACCCAACTACAGGCATATCATCAACATAAAAAGACAAAATAATGTAACTGTCGTCATCTAACCTCTTAAAATAAACACAATTGTCTAAATGATATTAAATATATCTATGCTCATTCATAAAACTATCAAATTTAATATACCATTATCGAGGTGCTTGCTTCAAACCATGTAAACTTGTCTTCAATCTACACACTAAATTCTCCTTATCTTTGAGCTCAAATCCCTATGGTTGTTTCATATATATTTCTTTATCCAAATCACCATGGAGAAAAGTTGTTTTAACATCAAGTTGTTCCAAATGCAAATATTTAGAAACCACAATACTTAGAACAATGCGAACATGAGCCATTTTAACAACTAGAGAAAAAACCTCATCAAAATTAATACCCTTTTTTTTGTGCAAATTATTTTACAACTATCCTAACTTAATTTTTTTTTTATCTCCATCCTCTTCTTTCAACCTGAAACCCCATTTATTTGTTAAAGCCCTTTTATCGACGGGTAACTTACATAAATCCCAAGTCTGATTTTTCAACAAGGAGTCTACTTCTTCTGTCATTGCAGACTCCCACTGAATCTTTGTATCCATTCACAAAGCTTCATCGTAACCTTTTGGTTCACCATCATCTATTAATAAAGTAGAGTACAAAGTGGGAGAACAAATTTATAAAGGTCCACTTATCATTGTTAATAGCTTAACATTCACTAGGATTTGTGGTATTTGTTGTTGATGTTGTTACAAAGCATGAAAGACTACTAGAAGATTATCTTTTGGAGTATAATTCAATATTACATAATCAATTTCTTTATTCTCATGTTGCTACAACAGATCTTTGTACAACATTCTCTCATTGAATATGATGTCCGTGCTTCTTACAATTTTATAATTTTCAAAATCTCAAAGTATATAACAAAATTCATAAATTTCATAACCAACAAACACACATTTATTATATTTAGCTTCAATCTTGGTTATAATTTCAGAAGCTATATGTGCAAATGCTTCACAACTGCAAGTTATAAGAAAAAAATAACTCATCTTACTTGTTCTTGCTTCCTCTAGAATACCACAACCCAAAGGAGTAGAGGGACCTCTATTGATTTAAAATATAACAATATTAATAGCTTATACCCATATGTTTAAGGCCAACCCATCATGCAACCTTATATTCTATGTATACTCTATTATTGTTTTATTCATGCATTCAACCACTCCATTTTCTTGAGGAGTCCTTGGAACAGTCTTATGACGATGAATACCATTAGAGGAACAATAATATTCAAACTTTTTGCTACAATAATCACCACCATTACCAAATTTGAGACATTTTAATCTTTTATTAGTCTCATTCTCAACCAAGCTTTTTCATTTCATAAAAATTTCAAATACATCAAATTTATGTCTAAGAAAATAAATCCATACTTTTCTTGTTGCATCATCAATGAACGTAATACAATACAGAGAGTCACCAATTGAAGATACCTAAGCTGGTCCCCATACATCTATATGCACAAGCTCCAATTTCTCATTTTTTTTCCTATTCTTGAAAAAATTAACTCTATTTTGTTTTCCATAAACACAACTTTCACATAAATCTATATTAACACATTTTAGATCTAACAAAACTTTTTTGAATAAAGCAATTTCATATTTTTTTCACTCATGTGCACAAGTTTATTGTGTTGTTTCAAAATTTTCAGCAGGTTCAATATTTTTTTTTGCTCAACTACAACAATTGTTCCTAAACACTAATTTTTCTCTTAAATAATTAAAGTAGAAGGAACATGTAGTGCCTCTCCCATTTGATTTCTATAAGTCATCATGATGGATGTAACCTTGATGATTTTTCTTTGTGAGTAATCATGATTAGGACCATGAGTGGTCTACACCCTTGGAGTAATTAGATTTATGTTATTGCATTAGTTGCCTTGATTAGGCTCATGGCTGATTTATGAGATTTTGATGTGTTCGATGATTTCACTTAAGTTTGTGCCAGTGGTTACCAGGATTGATGTGGTATCATGATGTTGTTCCACAATTACCCTAAGATGTGTGTAGAGATTGCACTGTGTGTTATTATCCTGCTACACTTGACTAGGTTCCTGTAGCAGTGGTTTGTCGTGTATTTGAGCATGTTCACTTATGGGTTTTAAGTGTCTTTTTATGTCATTTAATAGTTGTTATTAATTCTATTATTAAATGCTTAAATAATCAGAAATGGATTGTCAATGTTGGATTCATTGGTTATGTGCTATAGATATTTACCTTGTTCATTTAAGTAATTTATGCATATTAAACTATTTAAATGAAATTAATTAGATGCTTTAATTACGTGATTTCATGTAATCGTCGCTTCAGCTATTATTATTATGCATATACACTTAATTGTGTTCATTTATTGTGCAAGAGTTATATCCCCGACAATCGCACATGGAGTTATTGATCAAACCTTTTCATGTTGAGCCAATATCGTCCATGTATGGGTCATGCATCTTTATTGTTATTTTAATCCTCTAGGAATTGGTAAATCCAGATTCATAATGCATTTTGTGATTAGACACGTGAGCATGTCAATGCATTTAGGATTTTACAATGGTCGTGGAAGAGATTAAATTAAATGATGTTTAATGGGTTGAAGGGTTTAATCATTTGATTTAATCTTTATTTTGTTGCTGGCTAATTTGCCATAGTTGGATTCCATTGAATCACCATATTTAATTTGGGTTAAGAGAGCCAATTAGATTATTTAATTGAAATAATCTAGTTAATATTTAACTTTGCAAAAGTGCATATATTGGCTAAAAGTGAGTTTATTCTCACTTCTCACTTTGTTATTTGAGGATTTTGGAGGAAATTCCTCCAAACTCTCTTGTGAGAAATCCGAGTTTTGCTTGTTGTGGGAGTTTGGCTTGATGGATCATTGCGAGGTTAGTCTTGTTGGATTCGTATTAGAATTGCTCCACTATGTCGATGGTTTCACCTGAGCCAGTGTCCCCGTTATTTTACAACAATATTTCTCATTTTGCCCTCTTGGTCATGAGACAAGGCTTTGGAGTTTTATTGGTTTTACTCTATTTTAGCTTTTGTTTTGTGTTGTTAAATGTTAGGGAGTGGAGAACTAGTGTTCCCCTCCATTTTTATGCATTTATATCACCCAGTTGGATGAGGGTGAGCATTTCTATTTTGTAAGAAATTAGAAATGCAAGTTTAAGCATTGTTATGTTGTTGGATTTCCATAAAGTGTCTGGGTCCTTGATTTTATTTGAAAAGTGTGATGTTGGGTAGATATGCTTAGTGGGTTTTCGATTTTGTTGAGTTCCAAGATGTTTTAGTTTTGGGTGTTTTGGCATTGTCTCGTTTTGTGTGCCATCAGGGTTTTTTCCCATTTCTTTGTTTGGTTTATTTAGAGTTTTGATCTCGTAGCCCTTTCCTTAATAATTAAGATCGTGAGGTCGAAATGGTTATAGGACATTCCAGAGTATCTTATTTCCAGATCCGAACTTGTGTTTCATAGTGGATTTTGTGGACTTGTGTATATTGTCGGATTTTCCAGATTGGGAATCTGAGCCTGTTTAGTGAATTTTATTGGACCCTTGGTCTTGTGATCCTATTCTTGACTTGAGGTTTTAGTTTTTTTGTTATCTGAAAACTTTGAGCTTCAACTTTTTATTCTTGCCTCGATTTGTGTATCGCCCATATTTTGTTGGGATTTTGGCATTGTTTCGTTGGATAGTGGAAATAGATTGTATTCCATGCTTCCTTGCATGTTATGTTTCCCCTTCATGGACATTGGGATTCGTGTAGAATCCATACTCTCGGATTTAGGTCAGTTGAGTGAGTTCATGATGCTTGGTGATTTATTATGCAAAGAGATTCGTGTAGAATCTATACTCCCGGATATAGGTTGGTTGAGTGAATTGTTATACTTGTATTTTTTATGTTTCTCATCCAACCCTTGTTATTTATGATCATCGTGCAGTTGGTGTGCCCAGACACAAGCACATGAGCATATACTTGTTAGGTTCTTGCGAGACACGAGCTCCCAATTGCTTGTTGCTTGAGTTATGTTCACTGGGGTTGGGTTGGAAAACTTCATTGCCTACAGGCACTCATTGTGTGATGAGCATGGGTATGTAGGGTAGGTCAGTGTAGAGGGGCTTCTCTCATAACTCCGAGTCATGTTCCCGGCGAGGTGTACATGAAGAAGTTTCTAATTAAGTGATAAATTAAATAAGATAAGAAAATACCACATTCTCTGCATGGCTCATCCGAGGACACAACCCATTGGCCTTCTGAGGGGAACGGTCTGTTATGATGTTGAACTTGGGAATCCCAAGCAACCTACTCTCCAACAAACTCCCTACATAGTAGACCCATAGAGTGTCTGATCAATACCTATTGTATTGCATCGTCTCATGCTCTTGGATTCAATCCTTTGTACTATTTGGCAGAGTGTTAGCCATGGATGGATGTTTGTGTTGTGTGGTTGTGGTCAGATCATTATCTCCATCAGTATGATGGGAGTGGGCCTACGGGTGACCACATGGTTGGGAGGCGTAGCTATCTATACCACTATTGGGGATCGGTGTACAAAGATGGTATATTTCTAGTTTGAGGCTGATGTTGGATATTCACTTAGTATTTAGTGTATCTGAAGTATGTTCTTTAGTGATTTAAGCTTTACTTTGGAAGCATTTATTAAAATGTTTAGATGATGATTAGTATGTTACTTGATGCATTCCTTTATCATGATGTATCATATGGCTAGATGAGATTCCTTACCATTGCCTTGGATAGTTTTGTTAGTGATAGATTAGCATGATTGGATGTATTTTTCACTTATGTTGTTATTGATAGTATTGGTAAGAATGATCTCATGACACTCCTCCAACTACCTTGTTGGCAATTTGAGATTCATGCTCGGGGGATGGCTAGGGCCTTTGAGGTCTCATGATGCTATTATAGATGGGAGGAAATAAGCATGGTTGTTTTTAGTTTGGTGCTTCATTGCTTGTGCTTTCCTTCTTGTGATATTTGATTTATGCACATGTATGTTCATTGTAATGTTGCTTTCTGCATGATTACATTAGATGTTATGTATTAGATGTTGTGGATCAAATGTTAGAGATATTTCATCTCCTTTATGCTTTCGAGTATTTGTGCCTTAACTAAAGTGGTTCCAGTATTCCTCGGTGTGGAGGTTCTAACTCTATCTTCCTTCTAGAATTGTCATAGGGCTTTTTCCTTGTAAAACTAAGCGACATTGGTTCAACATTGGGTGATACTGGAAAAGTATTGCATGACTATAGGAAGTAATATCGTGTGATACTGGAAAGTACCACACGATAGTAGAAAGTTCTATCATGCGACACTGATAAAGAATCACACGGTAATAATAAAGTTTTTCACGCGATATTGGAAAGTATCACCCACTAGTTGTAAGAAATGTCGCACGATACTGGAAATGTATCGTCTGGTACTGTTGTACAACATTGGAAAAGTATAGCCTAATTTTTATGCAAAACCTTACTCGGGAAAACAACAGGTATCTCCGAAATTGTTGGTTGAGATTCAAAGGTTGTTTTGAATACCCACTAGGGTTGCACCCCTTCCTAGGTACTAACAGGTCAAAGATTAATGGTTTCTGGTTTGCGTAAACTTTCATAGATGGTTTTGGATTCATTGGTAAGTAGTGATTCTTGGAGATCATTGGTTGCTTGGATTGTTGGTTAAGTCTTCTATTGTGATCTTTGTGATCAGTTGCATGTTGATGTTGTATGTATCCATGCTTAATACCTTTCAATTGGCTTTTATTTATCCTTGTTCCAAGGATCTCCGAGCAGGGCATTATAGAACAATATGACTTGTACAAAGATGTAAGGTGCCTACCTTCACACCTTTTGAAACCTTCTACTTGTTATCATTTAAATTAGTTGTTCAACCCTCATCAACTAGTTGCTCTACTGAAATTAAATTTTCATTCAGCCTTAGAACATGTCTTTTCTCTTGTAGTAGTCAATGATTCTCATTCTGCAACTTAATCTTAATTCTTCAATTTCCACCAGTCTAACAAATTTCATTATCTCCCAAATAAACTGTCCAAAATCCCCCTGAACATAATCAAGAAAATAACTTCTGTGGGGTGTAGCATGAAATGAAACCCTGAATCTAAAACCCATGAATCATCAACAATTTCTAAGGAAAACAACAAAGCATCCTTTTCAAATTTAATACCTATTAAATTTGTCTCTTAATTTATTTTGTGTTTGTCTCCTTCATTGTTCTTACAAGACCAACAATCTTTCTTCTTATGACCTACTTTCCCACAGTACCAACAATGTCTTGGTCCTCTGGATTGAGACCTCTTTTCCTTTAATTTTGCTCTTGATTTTTCATGATTTCCATAATTGTTTCCTCTCTCATTCGTTATGACTCTGCTCTATCCATTCAAGACACTTACTAATATAGATCCACCTGAGCTTTTCCTATGAGTTTCCTCACTCAAAATAAAATCAATAACACCATCAAAATTTAAAGTATTAGAACCCAAAATAGAGTTTACTCACAACCATTACCAAGCCAATGAGTCATTCCAACTTTCAGGTGAAGAACATATAATCAAGAGAGCTCTAATTTCTTCATCAAAATTGATATCTATAGAAGATAATTGACTATTAACCATATTAAACTCATTTAAATAATCAACAACCCACCTTTTACCATCTTCATATTATATAAACGCTTCATGAGAAATACATTGTTCGAAGCATAAGGCTTTTCATACAATTTTGCTAGGACTCCCATCAACTCTGAAGTTGTCTTTGCTTTTGTAAATTAAATGTCACCAATTGTGTCAGGCATAAACAAATACTTTCAAGTGTCTTTTTGTCCAAAATATCTCAATCCTTATTTGTCATATTTGCTTATTTCTTATTTTCCCCTCCCAATGGTCATCATAAATCCTTCTGATAAAGATAATCCTCCATTTGCATTTTCCATAACTAGAAGTTCTGTCATTAAGCTTCTCAACCTTCAGCTTATCCTTGTTTGTCATTGCTCCAACTCAACCAAGAGACATTTCTATAAAAGATAACTGAAACAACCTCACTTTGATACTACTTGTTAGGATTAAAGAGACAAAAATAACAATTACATGGAAATGTAACCAATATCACAAAGGAATAAAGCACACATAAGCAAATAAAAGACAGATTTAACGTGGTTCACCAAATCAATGGTCTACATCCACCAAACAAGAAGTTCAATATTGTTATCAAGTGATTATAATTTGCAATCCTTGTAACTCAATATCACCCGGAAGAAGCTAGTAAACCACCATACACAATAAAATCTCTAGAGCCTGTTTGGCTGCAAGAATTGTCGAATGTGACATTCATCTATGCTAGAATAAACTCTCTTCTAGTATTCATGCATTCTTAAAATAAGTTCCAAAATATCATTTGGATATGTTTGGTTGACCTAGAAGAGGAGTTTACATATGCATATTCTATGTTTGTTTGCAACAATTGAAATAAGAATTGGAATAAGTTTTGTTTTTAGATTTTAATAATTAAATTATTATTTTTAGTTTGGTAATATTTTAAATAAACTAATTTTTTAATTATGTCAATATCACACTCTGACTTACTGTGGAAATCATCTCCTACTTATCAAGATTTTTAATTTATAAAAGCACATTTTAATTAATTTTTTAAAAAGTCAATTTTTTTTTATTAGCCTTTATTTTATTTTTTAAATTGACTTTATAAGTGAAAGATACACAACTTTTGAAATTCATTGAAATTGAAAGGACATCTTATATTGTATATTATAAATTAAATTCAAATTATTTTAATGAGTATAAGATCAAAACTAAAATTATTTTATTTTTAAATGTATTAAAGAAAATAAAAAATACAAATACATCGAGATCATTAATATTATATATAAATGATCTTTCAACATAGTTTTAATTATAAGACTAAACACAAGATTTATTTGTAAAAACAATTTTATGAAAATTTAGAAAAGATATCAAATTTGACATTAGTCTTTTTTGTCATTTATAAAAAAACACATATTAAATGTTAAATAATGTTGACCTAGTTTATATCTTATTATGAACAGAGAAAATAGTGCAAAAATGCATTTGAGTGACAAAATACAATCAAACAACATACAACATAGTCATGGACCCGACAACCCATCAAATTGGATTTATTAAAAACAAGAATAAGAATAAGCTATTCTTATTCAATCTTTTTAGGAATTCCGCTATGCTCATTTTGGGGTCAAATTAGGATAGGTGAATTCTAATTCTAATTTTGTATTTTGCAAACAAACGTCAAATTGGCAAATGTCGGTGTTTAGATTTTCCTATTCCTGCCTAAATCCTGCAACTAAACGAGGCCTTAGAAAATTAGAGCTAGAATATGTCATCCAATAGAAAAAAAAAATCCCGATGTCTTTTATAATAATATTCATTTTTGACCTCGCAAAGTGCTACCCCTCGACCTTGACATGTCGCTTGGGGCTCTGCAAGGGGCACTGCCCCTTGACCCCATCATGGGGAGTTAACCCCAAACCCCCATAGAAAAATTTGGGCAAAAACCGCATCAAAGAAAGGGGAAAAATTGATCTCTTTGTTTGATTAGGCTCCACATAACAACATCTCGAAGGGGAACGTTTGTGGTTAGTTGAACAAGCCCCCCCTGGAGTGTTACATGAGGAGATTTGAACTTGTGCCTAAGCTCTAATACCACTTGTTACAAGCTAGAGTTGTTGATGCACCAAAAGATCGACCTGCCAATATTTGATACAACCACTAGACTTATAGAACACAAAAGGTGGTTAAGCCATATCATGAACCCTGAAGGAGAATGTTGGTGGTTCCAACACTCCTATGATATGAAATAGCACGCCACTATCTATATACTAAACACTTAGTGAAATTGAGTTAATTATACAAGCTATGAGTGCAAACTCATCTTTCATTCGACTAGAGAGCTCATTTTGCACTTGTTTAAGCTATCATTTTCTTCTTGCCTTTCTTGTTCTTCTTTCTTTGTAATCAATCACTGACAGAGTAGCCAAACTCGTGACCAACATAACACTTGATCTAGGCAAGTCCTTGCTTTGTCGATTTGATCCCTTAGCTGGACCCGTCCTTCGCTTTCTCTTTTCTTGCTAGTGCAATGTTTTCTTGTTCCACCTCACTTTTGTGACTCTTGTTGTTGGTTCCATTGACAAGCCTTAGTCTAAGCTCCTCCTGAGTGAGGTCGCCCCATAGTCAATCCCAACTAAGTAAGGTGTCTCGTCTATTAATAATTTGAACAAAGACACCCCACTACTTAGTCCATTCTTGCTATATTGTCATCATCAAACTTGTCTCAAACAACTACTAACTCATCCTTGACAAGCCTAAGCCTAGTGAGGTAACATGTAACATCTTCTCCCTTGTTCGTGTGTATTCCTCGACTTATCTCTGAGAATCAACTTCTGGCTCACGATAGCATTATGGTACAAATTCAGAATGAAATCCCAGATTTTCTTTGTTGTTCTAACTCTTCAAAATGTGGAACTAAATGATCCTTAGCACTCTCGAGGATTAGCCTCCTCACCTTGGCATCCTCCTTGTATGCCAAGAGTTTTGTTGGATCTATAGGTAGAACTACAACACTAGTTACATATTCCTTGATACCATTCTCTTCAAACTATAAAGAAATTTGGCTTTCTAGACACTAAAACTTGAGGATCCATCCAATCCATCATAATCTTTTAAACATGTTGAGTCATGTGTAAAAGGACAATAGAGAAATAATAAAATTTGAAGATGTCAAATTGGGTTGTATAAACCCTTAGATTATTTTTCCTATGACTATGCTAAACCTTTTCTACCCTCAACTTGGCACTGATACCATATAAAAATTCAATTGCAATTACTAATTATTAATCTCTTTCATAGATGAATTATTTACCTACCGAAACAAAATTCACAACAACTATTGACAAATAACACAATTGTAACTTTGCAAATAAAATCACAAGAAAAATATGCAACACAATGAATGCAATACTTTTGGACAATTTGTCCTTAACAAAAACCCAAAGGAAAAAACCAATACTAAAGGTGGGGAAATTCTATTAAACTTACGTAAATTAAGAGACACATACTGAAAAAACTCTGACAATCTCCCAATTTCTCCTTTTGAGATTCCATTGTTGCTACCACCACACGACTGCTTGCAAATACTTCTCAAGTGTGTTGTCTCCAAATGCCCATTGAACCCTTTTATACCATCTCGTTGGAAAATCAACAGCCACAATTTAATTTCAATCAATGGCCGAGATAAATTAGGCTCCAACAAACCCTAACTAATTGGTTACTAAGCGTCTCTAAAGGAATCAATTAATCAAATAAATAATTGTCTCCACTCTAACAAATTCTCCAAAAAAAATTTAAAAAATTACTATTTTTTGCAAATGGAAAGGGACAACTATCCAAACTACCAAAACATTTTATCAAATATATGTACAAATCTATATATTTTTCTGCTTTTTCATACATACACAAGAAGCAACATTTGTTATAGTAAAAGTATTGTTTCATTATTATTGATTATAAATTTCAAAATACAAATATATGAAAAAGTATACATGTGGAATCAAAACCCATCCCCCAATCCCCTATGACCATCAACACCTACATACAACTAGAAAAGCTAGTACATCCATCTGTAATTGGTTCCCCAACCCTTGAAATTAAACAAAAAGTTGAAACCATCCTCGACGATGTCATACACATTATGAACATTTACACCACGAATTCAACTACCCAAAACAGAACTCAAAAATTTCAAAAATGAGATCAAACCTGGTTGAAATGCACATGAATAGAAGGACGATTCAAGGGTGAATTCACACGCTTCCCCAACAATGAGCTCCATGTCCTCAACCACAACCACCACGTTCCCTACTAGCAACCACTTGAGGAATACCCTTGGAGTAATCAACAAGCTAGAGTTTCTCCATCTTCTCCTTCAACACTCCAATTACCAAAACCACTTCCCATTTGAGAACAAAATCATGTTTGAAGCTCCAAGTGTGTCTTGCCTCACCCCTTGCATCTTGTACTTGCAATGCCCACCATAAAATGACAGGATATACATGGGGTGGGTACCTTGGTACAACATTCCAATCCTCCTAGCAACCACAAATCTAAGACCCAATTTGGTCGAATCTAAGATTGCCTCGAACCCTGGCCTCTATTCAGGTTGTATGCACCTCTCCATGACTCATTATTTGACTTCTTCCTTGCTACCAAACTTCTAACCCCAAGTGCAAAACATCAATCAAAACCTATCTTCAAAAACCTTCCCCCATAACACCATTTGTTGCTTGGATGCCTTCAAACTGAAATTCACTTCCATTTCTCCTCAACTCTTCTTCTCCCAACTATCACCAAAAAAGGCCAACCAAACTCATAAAACACACAAATTTCTCACACAAACCAAATGTTGGGTTGTGTGCCCAACTAAATGTCCTACCCATCATTGTACTTCAACATGTCAAACCATCATTATACTTCATTTATTCGTTCACTCGTAATTTCAAACAAATTGAATCCAAAATTATCCAAAAAGGTCGAAAGGCCCTTGGTCTACTCGTGAAGTTGAATGGCTCACAAAGAGCCCACCAAGGATCAAGTCTTGTTGACTGCAAAGCCCGACACCATAAAAGATGAGGTCGGGATTGTGCCCAGGGTGATTTTGACGACATGGATGCCCCTTGATCCTTGGTCCTAAGCTAAAGAGGTGGCACATGTGGGCCCGTATCGGGTTCCTAACCCCTCAACCAAAAAAAAATCCACAAAGGACACTATCAATTTGTGCAGAGTTGTTGAAAGTGTTTCCTTCCCTAAATATATGTGATATTTTAAAATCTTTAAATTTTACAGTTTTTACCAATAATGATGATGACCATATTAATCCACTACACATGCACAGAGAAAAAGTGTCGACAACAAATTAGGAATCCCCCCCCAACTGTAATTGTTCCATTTTAATCTTCTTGGCCAAATCAACAGCAAGTAATGTTGCATGTACCTTTGCATCATTGTTGGTTCCATCCACTAGCCTCCTCATTTCAATTGCTAGTATATTATCTTCTAAATATCTCACAACATAGCCCACCCCCAACAGGCTTAAATTTCCTTTCTAAGCACCATTGAAGTTGATTTTAACCCATCCTACATTTGGTTTCACCCACTGCACATTGGCTCTACAGCTTGAAATAGGATCAACCCTACAAAGCCCAATTGCCATAAACAACTTAGCATGTGGGAGACAAATTACTAGTCATATAATGCTTCAACATTTCAAATCAGTACTACTGCAATAGTCATTTTATCTGCTGTCTTTGTTAGAGAGGATGTTCTAGAAAAGAGTTTAAACTTCTCAAGTCCTTAAAATCCGTCAAATATCCCTATACTCTAGCTCAAGGACCCATGTAGAACATTAATAGCTTTAGGCAACCTTCCTTTCAATAGAGTGGAAAATATCTAGGTGTCCTCCATCAACAGCCTAAATGATGTGCAAGGACACAAGGGTTGTGGGGGTGGGTGGGGGGGGGGGGTGTGGTGAGCGGGGGTGGCGATTTTGTTTCACTCCTTAACAAGGGGTGCCATGGAGGTTGCTACTATGGAGACTTTTTAGCTGCATGCAGTCTCATGCAACATGTGAGAAATATGTTGTCTCTAAAACACAGAGCAACTCCTTTACAGGACGGAGAAATTGAGAATTGGAAGATGGTGTGCGGCTAGAGATTCACATTGCACTTTGATTATTTTTTAAGAAACCTTGTAGAGCATGTTGGTTACATATTTGAAAAAATGCATTTTTCTACAATTAAATATTGGTGCAAGGCAGTTAAATAAACTCTTCAACCTTCATCTTGCTCAACCACCTGCCTTTGGATAAACTGTAAGTATACTACAACCTGGGTAGCTGTAGAAAATAAGTTCATATCAGGGCGTTTCCATCTTTCCTTGACCTTAAAGGCTGCTACATTTTGGCAGCTTGAAGATAAAGCATTTTTGCTAATGGCCTTATCTGTAGTTGGCATCCGTTTTCTTTTTTATGTTTTCTTAATATCAAATACGGTCAAGTTTCCAAACTACCACGAATGACAACTTCAATGAGATGTAAAATCAATGAACAGGATATGAAATCGTGTTTTCATTGTATGTTACAGTTTTTCTTTTGTTGGATGGTTTTATATCAAGCTTACAAAATTGGTTTAGCTATCTAATATGGGAGAATGAACCTTACAATGGAACCCTTTTGGTCACCAAAGACTGAAGGGCTCTATTCATTCCAGAAATTTTCCTCAAGGCTTGATCACAGATTCATCCCTTATTTACAACTCCTAAGATTTGAAACTTAGTAGGTAGCACAATCAAGAAACATAGCATAACCAACACAAATTGTGGTCAACTAATTGAGCAACTCCTGATAGCAATATCACATGGACTTGCCATGGAAAATTATCTCCTACTTATTAATTGAATAACTATCTCCTACTTATTAATTGAACAACTACTCTTTGATATGCTTGTTTTTATAATTAATCGAGTCTTTTAGAAAAGAAAAACTTGGAAGCACCTAGATTAACAGTAGACATCTACATGCTAGTCCACTTTTGTCTTACATGAATTTTAAAACAAAACGGGAAAACCCCACCTTGCCTGTGTCTTTGGTGAAGTTACCAAACCAATTTAACAGTTGTCAACATCAATATAACCATTTCATTTCATATAAAATGATATCAAATCAGATCATCAACAAACTTGTTGAGGTTAAACGCAAGCAATTCACCATGCAAAAAGGCACTTATGACTATCAGATGTGCATGCACATCCATTATACATGTATCATAAAAAAACAAACTCAAATGGTTTACTTTCAAATAAAGGTGAGCCACTACGGTGAGTAGTCTTGCTGTTCATGAAACAGGAGTTGGTTGATGCATGCTAATAAAGTGCAGATCACATGTTCGAATTGCAACTGATTTACATTACAATGTATTGTAAAATACAATATGTTTCAATACACAAAGATATTTTTATTTTGAAGTGATGGGATGACTTTACATGTGTATTCTATGGGAGAATAGCCACTGCCTGACTGGCAGCCTTGTCAAGCATCAAGCTTCTACCATGCGTTATGAAATCCATGCTAAGCAAGAAGATAATTGAGATGCTAAATTACTTGCTTGAGTTTTAATAACCCATAGCCAGTGCTCATCACAATAATTCAATCCATTAACCACACATAATGTCTGCCACAAAATTTGTAGATAGTGAATAGGTTATAAATGGCTACACGCTCTCATCACACAAGTGCATTGAGGAGCCATGAACTCTTTCAAAAGCACCAGCTCAAATCCATTCTAGAATCCTTGAAGAAAAATAACAAGTATAGGAGTTTCAATACTATTAAAATACAAGGCAGCACGGTCTTGTAAAAACAAATGTGGTGATAATATTAATCAAAGTAATCTTGTCAAGGAGAACAGAAGCCTTAAGGGAAATTTTCATTTCATTTTATATTTTACTAAATCACGAAAAATACATATACAAATGGAAGTTGCCAATGCCATTATGTGCTTACTTGATCTACGTTGTCAATCTTCAAAAGTCGATGAAGAACTTGCTTCACAACAACTGCAGGGGAAAACTTCGATACCATGTCCAACCGGGCCTGAATACCCTTTAACTTTGCTTCTACTGGACTAGAAAAAACATGTTGAAGTATTAGCCTAAGCTGAGTAGAAGAAGGCTCTGCCCAGAAATGCCCCTTAAAAGGTCCCTCCTTGACCTCACTCATTCCATCCAAAGGCAGTGGATAACTGTTGTAATCTGTCATGTACTCTGTTGGACCTGACCAATTTGTGGCAATGACGGGCAAAGACATAGCCATTGCCTCAACATGCGGCCTGCCCCATCCTTCTCCTCTGGATGGCAGCACAAATGCTGAAGCTGCTTTGTAAAGTCTGGGAAGTTCGCGCTGAGGCACATGTGCATCGCTGAGATAAACAGCAGCCCAGCCCTTTGAAGGTTCTTGCAAATCTGACTTCTTCACAAAGTCTTTAAGCTTGTCATTAAAAGCTCTATCACTGTGATATGGCTTTGTCAGGATGTACAGAACAACATTATCTTCTGCAGAAAATTCCTGCAAGTATGCCTTAAGTAAAACATCCCAGCCCTTCCGCCATTCCCACTTAAAGATACTTAGAAAGACAAAAGCTGATTTGGGCAAGAACTTGGTCTCTTTTGAATGCTTGGGACCAAACAAGCGTCCATCAGATGGCAATGGCAACGACTCCCACTTCTCAGGATTGAAGAAATCAACATCCACTGCCTGAACTACCTTCACAACTTTGGATGAATCAACCCCACTATTTATAAATGTCTGAACATGAAAATCAGTAGGCACCCAAACTGAATCCATTTTATTACACCGCCTCACATGCTCAGCACTAACCCTATCTGTTTCAAACATGGTTCTACCGATAACATGGAGAGGCTCATTGTATCCATTTGGAGGGCACGGGGTTGTTTCAAACAGAGGTGGATGCCATGCACCAGGCTCACTATGGCATATAACAACCGTTTCATTCAATTGAAAATCCCCTCCGTACAATTTCATTGCAAGGGCCTTCTTATCATCAGGTAAGCCGGTCCAAAATGCAAGGTTTTCTAAATCCCCATGTTGCCATATCCTTAACCTAGGTACACTCTTACTTGCTTCAAGTGCCTCCACATAAGACCAGGCTTCCGAACTATACCCACCCCCAGACAGAATTGGTGCCATCCACAACACCCAATATGGAAATACTTGCCCTTGGGGTTGATTTTCTCCATTTTTCAAAAACCCTAACCTGTTAAAAGCAAAATCGGATAACAATTGTTTTGGTGAAAAGTAAAACCCCCTGATAGCCAATCTCATCAATTGAATCCTATTTGAATCTTTGAACACAAACCCTAAACTCAAAGCCAGCATAAGAGCAATTACAGCCCCTAACAAAAAAATTGATGGTTTTCTCTGTTTCAAGTGACGGGCATGTCCAGATGAAATGTCTCGTACATTTTCATTCCAGTTTTCTGGACTTTGCGATTCTCTACGATCCATGTTTTATGGAATGGAACAAAAAAATAATAGCAGAAAAAGGTAACAAATCACTGGAGAAACGGCATTGGTGTGTCATAAAAAACATAGATGATCATCTCGTTCTTTCAGAATATCCATTTTCCCCGCCAAGAAGCTCTTCCTATCATCCCGTTCTTATTTGTGCTGCCCCAGAAAGAGGGAACAAATTAATAGAACTTGAGATTTAAAAAATTCAAGATTGCATCTGGAGGCAATCCCTACTGCCTATGGAAACTCGAATTATTTCAAAAAAACGACAAGATAAAAACTATTTGCTGGTTGGAATATGAAAACAATGTTTACAGAAACGATTTACCGTACCTTTGTTGTTTACTGTGGACTGTATGCCTTGAGCTGAAATTAGAACCTTGTTAAACTGTGATTTGCCTGCCCTTTAAAGCTGGCAAAGTGGAGAATCCAATGTATTGAAGTAATTTTCCTCATATTTGAAACTTTTCGAATATAGGTAGTTCTCTTACCGAGATGGAAAAAGGCCAGTTCAGAATTTTTTTTTGGATAGAAACTGATGGCCTGCGCGGTAGATGCACATAGAAACTTCACACCTTTCGAAGGTAGATTACCGATCACAAAATGTTACAGAGGTCGGTAAGTATGTGCCACCAGAATCCTCTATGTTTTTCGTAAAGCTGTACAAGCCCATGTTCCAACCATTGTTTTACTTCTTGTTCATCTAATTGTTTCGTCTCCCTCAAATTTTTTAAAATTCTCTCGAGTCTTCTCTCACATAGGTATGTAATTAGCTAGTCATGTGGTATGATTGAGTAGACTGGAATTCAAGACTTTCTCTATTTCAAAATATATTTTAAATATAATTTTGATAAATCAAATTCAGATACTAAAACTTAAATTTTATTTTTGTTAGTAGTGTTTGAGTTGTCATTTTTTAAAGGTCTTTCCTTCATCTTTGCCTATCTTTTTGTTGAAGCCTTTCCCTTGTCACTTTGCGTATTCACCATCTTCCAAAGTGATTGTTTGAAGTCCCTTTCGGTCCCCGGTCGATATCTCTTCCCTTGAACCACTTTGAACACTTTGAACCAAGAACCTCGGTTCAAAGTAGTTCAAAGCAGTTCAACCAAAGATTTGTACCAATGGTTTTTTTGGCAAGTGATATGTGTCAACTTAGCGGAGATCTCTTTTTCAATGGTTTTGAACCGCTTCGAACCTCGATTCAAAGTAGTTCAAAGTTGTTCAATGGCGAAGGTGTGTTGGCAATATTAAAGTTCGGTGTACGACACGTTGTCATCCTGCAAGGCAATTGATGATCATGTCAGAAAACAATGAGTAAAAGGACATTTCTATTCCCAATGTGGAAAGTCATCATTATGGGGAAGGTGGGAAATCTTCGGTTGAAAAAGGAATCGGATGTCACATTAAAACTAATCATTACCAATGCATCCGAAAAGGAAATTATTAAATGGAGAGTTTATAGAACAAGGCTTTCGAACGTGCGAGTGTTGATAGGGAATGATGTGTCATTAATGCCGTATTATGAGCCTGTACTTCCACACGTAAGTACTTTCTTTTTAAAATTTGCTAGGCTTGAAGTCTAGAATGTAGAAAGCCAGTTATTTGTGATACGAATTTGCAAGGGGTGAAGTTGGAGAATTTACAAGCAAATTTTCTTGAATATGCTAATGAGGTGAATGGGTGTATGGAAGTCCTAACCAGTGGGTTAATTGAGGCTGCTACTTTTACCCCAACCTTTGTGAGTCTTGAACTTCTACAAGTCTGTATTGATCATTATGATGTCAAAAGCAAGAGTATTGTAAGTAAAAGTGGCAACGCAATACTCACAATTTCAAGAGACACTATTGCCTCTGTATTGCATTTGCCAGAGAATACCTTTGTTGCATTCTCCCGTGTTCAAACCCAAGCTGAGTACCAAGAAACCCCAAATCAATTTCGCAATACTATGGCTACAAAATGGACTGAAACCATGTACAGAGGAGGTTCCAGGCTACCCAAGGTCATCACTAAAGATCACCTAAAGCCCCATATTCATGATTTAGTGGTGTAATTGCATAGGGTAAAAGGTTTAGCTAATGTACTCCTTTTTGAAGAATGGATGTATAGGTACATAGAAATCATTTTGAAGGGTGAACAATGGATGGATTGAGTAGAGATTATTGCCAGATCAATGAGATCTCAACTCAGATGTGCTAACAAATTTTGTGAGGATTTTTATATGGCTTCCTATTTAACTTACTGCATTGCCTATACTTGTGATCTTACCCCTCTTCCCCATGGAGTGTGGAGTGAAGAAATGATAGCTTTTTAGTATTGCCCTCTGCTACAAAAAGATAGGGTCTTGAAAGATTTTAGGAAAGTTCATGACCTGCTAATGGAAAGGGTTTATATGTCTCTGAAGGAAGTGCCTATGCTTCGGTTGTCTCTTGAAGCCCAAAGGTTAATTTAGCAATATGGAAGTCACTTCATACAGTTCCCTAGATTCACTTACTTGAGGATAGGCGAATTTGAAGAAGAACCTACAAAGTTGCCATGATATGTTTTAGACTGTTTTGTGTTGGTCGAGGTATGTAGGCAACTTTTCTCTATTATAAAAGATAATTTACTATAAGATGATTGGGAAATAGCTTTCCCTATCAAGCTAGGTTCGTTGATTTGTGGTAGCATGACCAATGCTTCTATTATTGGAAGTAATTTTCTTGGGTTCAATTTCGGCTCTTACCATAGCAGAAGGAAATTCAATAGTAAAGGATATGTAGTCTAGATTCTCGGCCTTGAAGTTCACCCCATAGCTAGAAGATTTATGGCAAGATTGTAGGAATGAAGGAGAAGTTCTACGAAAAGATCATTCAAGGTTGACTTTGCAACAAATTGATTCCTTCAGGTTGAAGTTCAAAAGAGAAGGAGTGGTTGAGGATGGCTCGGATATAATTGAACCTGGCTGGGATGATTCTAGTGAATCAAAATCTTTGGTTGTAGACTAGAATCAAGATGAAGAAGATGATATCAACCTAAGTGCTAGATTTATACTTGCCTTCATAGATGACTGGTTAAAGAAAAAGGGCAAGGGAATTATCAGTGAACCCTCTTCAAGGGAGATTTCTTTTTCTGAAACATCTTCATCTATCTCCCCACTTTCTCCTATTGCAGGTAGTATATTGGCTCGAGATAAACAGAAGAAGACATCCCTTCATTTACAAAGTATGACTCCAAAGACTAGATTCCAGTCTAAGTCTAAAGCCCTGAAGCAACATAAAGTTCAGAAAGAGAGAATGTTGACTTAGGGACAGGATTTGAATGATGGCCTCAATTCCTCAGATGGTGCAAATGGTGATGTTCAATTCATCAAAGCTCCTAAGGTAGATCAACCCAAATTCCTGACTCCCACTAGAGATGCCCAAGCAATGGCCATAAGCCCTGCTATTCCTTCTTGGCTAACTAACACAATCAGTAAGAAAAGAAAAGTACAACCAATATCTACACCAATGAAAGACATTGTCACTAAATATGCAGATAGAGATTTGAAGGAAAAGAAGTTGAAAAATAGAGACTCACCTCACCAAGGACCCGGTAACTGGAAAGATCGGTGTTGAGAGAGCTACCTGCAAGCAGAAGAGGGAATTAGGGGATATTGATGACAAGGGCTTCAAGGTTACCTCTGTTGAATTGGGAACTATCAACAAAAGTACAAGTAACCACTTCTTTAAATTCTCTACTAATCATATGTTGACACAGTCCGAAAAGGATAGTAAAGAGAAAAAGGAGCTAAAAGGCATGGTAACTACAATGGCTACATATATCAATTCATTGATAAACCTTGGTGCATTGCCAATTGTTCAAGCTCCACAACCCTTTGATCCTAATTCTATGGGAAGTCAACAATTAATGAAGCAAATGCCAAGGGGTAAGTTGCTAGCTGATGCCATGAAGAATTGGGTGGATGCTATTGTGAAAGAGGGTAACAAATTTATTTTTGAATTTGTTAACGCTTATGCTGAGGGTGAATCATTCTAGGAGAGATACAAACCTTAGTTCCAGCCTAGGAAACAGAGCTAGGTCGATGTCAAGTAGTTGTTTTTCAAGTGGCTGAAGTTGAGAGGTTCGGGGTCATCAAGTTCTTGAATGAAAACCCAATGAAAAATGTGGATCCCTGCATGTTGTTCATTATGAAGAACAACATGGGCTGGAAGGAGTCAATTTACAAAGAAATAATTAAGGAAGTGCACGACATAGAAAGTAGAATTACTTAAATGTACAAAGAACTCCTCAAGGATGTGAAGGTAGTTAATCCAATAGGGATCCTACAGTTCGACGATGGGAACATGGATGCTAAGACACTAAAGAAGAGTTTCAATGAAGCTGTGGAACAAATCAGAGATAGTGAATTGCCAAGTGCCAATGATTTCACTACGTTGCTAAGTATTGAATCGATGTTGTGTCTCAATAAGATTGTGTTGCCGCATCAGAGTCTAAAGATAAAAGAATTCAAATGGCAAAAGGACGCGTGTAGAGCCTGATTGCTAAGCCTGAAGAATCCACACTCCCACATGATGTAGGAATTCATGAATACCTTTTGAAGCTGGAAGCTGGTACATCAAACAATTGGCAAGGAGGAGAAAACTAGCAATGATGCTTGAGCTAAACTGTTGCTTTTAGTTACTTTTTTGTGCTCAATTTAAAACTCCTTTCTTGTTTTAACTGAAATAGTTGGGTTTTGATGGAGGCCTTTCGGATTTGTATGGAAAAACTATAAATGTTGGGGCATTGAACTAGTTTAGGGGTTAGCAATAGATAGTTAGAAAGGAGAGTTAGAAACTCTACTAAAGTAGATACTATATACAACAATCAAAGGATATCATATGGATGTTTTTCCTTTTGAATGACTGTGTATGCAGAAGTTTTAACATATATATATATATATATATATATATATATGTAATCTTGAATTTACCTTGGAAACTTTGTGTTCGAAGTATATGGACCATTGATACATTGTGAACTCTGGTTTATTGGTTCGAGATATTTGATTGTTGTTCTTATAGTAAGTTCATTTCAATTAGGGTGTTTAAATGGTTGATATAAATTCATGGTGTCATTCAATTTTCTAAAATAGATTTCCTATATATGTATATATATTCTGTGTATGTTACTTTGAGTTTGGAGTTAATTCTTTACCTCACTGCCTATGTGTAGTTGAGAGACCCTTAGCTCTTTCAGGTAAAAGTGCAAAAATAATTTGAATTCATTGTGAATCTAGTAAGGGAGCTGTACCTTTGAAAATTCTGAGATAAAGTCAAATAATATGAGATTTTCTCAACTTTTGTGGACACTTTGTAATTTCTGAACCTTGGGCATAGAAAGAAATTATTAAAATTGTTGAAAGGACAATCTGTTCACGAACAATTTTATGACTTGAGTTATCAGATTTTTAATTAAAATCATGATGCTTTCTTATATTTATTTATTTATCTCTCTCTCTTATTTTAGTATGATGGATTTTTTTATGCATCAACATTTCACACCATACAGTTTGTATTAAAATCGAACTTAGAATTAGGATTTAGAGTTTAGAATTGTAATTATTGCCAAGGTTAGATTTCATATAATGGTTAGAGATAGGGTTTTGATTAGGGATAGAGTTCAACACTAGGATTATAAATATAATCATGGTAAGGATTAAGATTTATGGCATTGTTATTGTTATCATAAGAGTTAAGATTAGGGTTAAAATTAGAGTTGGGTTTGAGACTAAGAGTTGTGAATATGGTTTAGAGTTTAGGGTTATAATTATAATAAAGATATGGGGTTACGTCATGGTTAGCAGTATAATTAGGCTTAGGATTTTGTTCAGGGTTATGGTCAAGGTCAAGTTTCAATTGAATTTAGGATTATGGTTAGTCTTTTGGTTAAAGTTAGAGTTTTTAAATTAAGGTTACAATTAAGATTTAAATGATTTAGTCTTATGTCATGATTAAGGTTAGGGTTAAGTGGATACATAGCATTAGTGAATAGATTGTCCTTTGGGAAAATACATACAAATCTGACCGTGAATGCCCAAGTGAAAGGACAAATCAACACCAATAGTTGGATAGGTTATCATGGGATTGATAACCTTCCTTTGAATTTTATCAGCTATAGCTCCCCCTATGAGATATTCAATGAATTAATTTGTGAATTCTTTTAAGCAGAAAGCATAAAAGGATATCAAGCATCTATCCATAAATACATCGTAGATGTGTAAACCTAAACAACTACAAGAAAAGAAATGGTAAATGATACAAAGCCCATTCACCCCAACATATTACAAAGGATGGAGTTAAGAAACACATTATCCATCTTCTTGAGAAAGTGCAGAAACAAAGCGATGGAGATGTAACAACATATTACAAAGAAAAATAAAGTGACACAAAGATCACAATTAGTGGAAAGTAGATTGCTCAAACTCTTAAGTTTTGACATACAATTAAGTTTCAAGTCTCCCTCCTCTGAAGCAAAATGATGCATTTTCTATTACAATCACCATTAATAAAATCTAAAGTTCTTCTCTGCATTTCAAACAAAACACAACTCTTCTATTTCTAACACACACAATTTAGAAAGAAAGAGAGGAAACCTTGGCTCTGCTCCTCATGACCTTCACAAGAAAATGGGCTAATGCTGGAAGTAATCTGGGAAAGTTTCCCTCTTTTTGTAGCACAAAGTCTACATTACTAGAGAGAAAAAAAAAATTAAACCCTTTGTCTTGTTGATATTGGCTTATTTATCTCTTCCCTTCCTGTGGCTTTTCAGTTTTGGGTAATTGATTCTTGCTGGTTGGTTCTTTTCATATTCTTGAGAAATTTTTGATCTTTCCTCCATTAGTTTTCCTTGATAAACTTTATTAAAAGTTTATATTTATCAATAATTATTTTGATGACTTCTCAATTTCACAATATCTCCGTATGTGGAAAGTTTCCAGGATTATTAACCAAAGTTTAAATATCTTTATATGGTTACATCTGATTTGAATAGGTGTATATAATTATCTGACAGATGTCAATTAATGATTATTCCACATCTATTTCCTGTTCCAATTTCCCATGGGATTTTAAAACTGCATCTCAGGTCATTCTCTTTATTCTTCTTACCCAATCTTTGGACTCTATCATGAATGTTGGAAAACAATTGCGATAACTATATAACCAATCAACTAAACAATTGGGAATGCTTGTTTTTATGCTCAGGCCTGTGATTATATTCATAGTCTGTATGCACAAAAGCTCATTCTATGTTAAGAAGAGATTCCAATCTTTCTTGAAGCGTTTCACCAATGGCATGAGCCTTTTGCAAGGGGAGGTCCCACAGCCCTTAATATATGTGCCTTAATGAACTACTATTACATTCTAATTCTACAAGTTTCTATGACATTGTGATCATTGACAGTGTCATCTTCAAAAATTAAAGACCATTTGTTCTTCAAACCCGATTACTTCTCCTTCATCATTTATCGTTGCTCGGGTGGATTTGGGAGTATACACTAAGTATCTACAACTTTCTTTTTAACAAGCTTACCTTTATCCAAATTATCAAGCTCAAGCCTGACCTCTAGTGTCACCTTCTACCATTTGCCACATGGCTTCATTCCAAGCCTGTGATGAAATATTGTTGCCTACTTTTTGGAGGCCATGGCCTTTTAACTATCCATGGAAATCATTACCATGAATTGAGTTCAAATAACTAGTAATACTTGAGCTTCTCAAGCCGCATGATAGTGAATCAAGTGAAGGGTCAGGTTTTAATGTTATTATCTCAGACAAAGCCACTCTTAATCTTTTATTACTACGAATGTCTTGGTGGAATATACAGATGTATCAGCACGACTCTCTGAAAGTTAGTGCCAACATTCCCAAAGCACAACACATGCATACATATGTTTGAGTTCTTCCATTTTGATGGATTTGGGTATGCTACAGGTTCTTCACATATAGGATAAGGAGGCACAAGTTTGAAATGACTCAAGTTAGTTCAACATCATATAGCAAACCCATGATAAGCATTCCATCGAACAATTTTGAATTTATTGGAACATAGCTTCTCTACAAACCCTCAGATGTCCCAAGGACAAATGTAACTTGGCATGAAAATTCAACTGCATTCAGGTGCTCATAGCAAGCTCAATTTTTACTTTAACACCACGGCTTGCTAGGATTCTTAAAAAACATAAGGCCCTTTATTTGGGATATTATTCCCATATGTTTTATTTTTTTGACCATTCAATTCAATACACATACGTCCTATCCTTTCTTAGGCAGATTCCACGTTTATGGAATTTCGATTATGCACTAATGCTACAGGTTTAGCAATAGCATAGTCTAAAAATGAATTTTACACTTGATGCGTTTTGTCACACCATTTCTTGATCAATAAAAGAAAAGACTCCACAAAGGTTCTTGATATTCATCATCATTTTCTACTGCACAACACAGACTCTGCATATAACCTCTTGGGAACTTTGTTGTCCATATGACGATATCATTTTCATCTGTAGAATTGCATGTTGAAGAAGGAAAGATTCACGTGTCATAACAAACTACTGAAATAGTACCCATGTTTAGCATGTATTATGCATAGTTTGTGTGATTCCCAAAATATGCCATGTCAATTTGAGCAGCTCAAGAATATCTTTGACTTCCTCAAGATTCTACCATCTTCTAGGGTGTCAAAAGCACTACATAATAATTTCTCATAGAGTTGAATGTTTAGATGATACCCATTTTCCTAGTGACAGACTTTCCCAGATATATCAACCCTTCCAAAAACTTGAAGAGTGGTTCTTCGCAACACTCGTAGAGCTTCTGCCCTCTAAGCTAAGCCTACTGATGATGGGAGGCCCTCTTATAATCATGTACCTCATCTTCTTCAGTCTTCAATAAGAGATCTTTGAATTCAGCTGCTACAGTAGAAAGCAAAGTTTCTCTTTTTTTGCATATCTATTAATTCTGAGATCTGCACTTTCACTTGGAAGTGAGCCATCTATAATTTGTTTGATACCTTTAGCAATAGGATATCTTTCCATTATTTGAATTTTCAATTCATAAGGCATGACATTAGATTGATAATTTTAGGGACATCGATCCTTTTAACAATGGCTTAGTATTCGAGGAGATTTTTCTAGATTTTATCCCAATTTTAGTGAAGAGGGGATAAACATAAAATATCTATTATGTCTATGTGATATCTATAATTTGGGTATACAAAGTTGACTATTGTCATTATTCCATATGAGGTCACAATATCCATTCAAATGGATATTCAAATTGGCATATGCCATGTGTTGAATAGCATTTATAAAGGAAGCCTGTTCACATGATTCTTTATCAAATCATGTCGTCCATCATCTTCGTGACCTCTAGCCCTGATTGTTAAAATCATCCTCTGTTTTTAATCAGTTAGAAACCCATAACTTGTAGAGATGATTTATTTCTTGCTTTGAAATTATATCATCATCTTGAATTCATTTGAAATTGTGAAGTTTGGTTATAAGAGAATCACAACTCATAAAATGTTTCAAGAATGACTATGACCACTTCCATGTTTAAGAACTTATGCATCATCGTACATGAGGTTTTGATGATGAACCTATACATTCTAAAAAAACCCTCTGACCTTGAAAATAATGATCTCCAAACTGGACCGTGGGAATTTAAACTCAAATTATGTATTTGAACCATTTAAACCATTAAATTCATTGAACCTTGCACTCTTGATAACTATTCCCTAAACATGTTTGTTATGAATCAATGGAGTTGATAGTTTTGAATCTGATCCTTGATTTTGAATGTGCATGTTGAACCGATTTGAACCATTGAACCACTTTGAACTACTTTGAACTTTAGCTCGAAGTGATTCAAAAACTCTGCACTTCAAGTTTTAAAACCATGTTCATATTGGGTGCTAACAGGGACTCTAACAGTGAGGTTAATTTTGATACAAAATCAGAGAACTCCAACAATCTCTAGAAGGGATGAGTGCCTTAACATTGGGTAGATAGAGTTAACAAGAAAAGAAGACTGAGAGCTGCTTGCAAAGAGGGCAGAGGGGAGTGGGGCAAAACCAGCAAATGAAACTAACAAAAAACACCTAACTACCAGCAAGTACGAGGCTTGTACATTATTCCAACTACCACTATGCACAACAAAAACTTATTTACAATATTTACAAAGGTAGGAAGAGAGTCGAAAGAAATAAGAAGTTATGCAAGTCCATTTATCGGTTGAGAGAAATAGGAGCCTTTTCGAATCAACAAAGCATACCTTAATGGAACAGCTCCAATCCATTGCTTGATGATGACTCTTTCAATACCAAACTTTAGAATGACAATGTGCATGCATATGTTGATCCAACATTCTTTTTCAAACAACCACAATTAATCATATTACTCTCCTCCACTTGAGAATTGACCCTTCAAATTCATAGGGTTAGATCCCACTTCAAGCTGAAAAACATGAAATGAAGAAAGCTCACCAAGAGATGATGCATAATACCCAGAAATGTTGTCATGACGATTCAATTCTTGCACATGATCATGGTCAACTTGTAGCCATAATGAGGCCTCCTTCAACATAGGATCAACCCTCGGATATATGTCTTCTTCATTTCTTTCAAGGAACAAATGGTCATCAAACATGCCATAAAATCCAACCCGTACTCTTTCCAGGATGTCATCACATGTTTCAGTATTTCTCCCACAATTCAAATCAGTAACACTATGCATAGATGAATGAAGAGGAGGATTGTCATTAAATGCTTCATTCTGAAATTGATTACCTGAGGCATCATCCAAGAGATGATCTCGTTTGAGTAATAACAAGAATGTGTCTATGATTTCTTCTTCTTCATTAAGAATTGCATTCTCCAACATATCAGCTGAATCACTGCTAGATCGAAGGTCAACTTCATATTTCTTTGTTTCAATAAGAAATTTAGCAAAGGTGTCTTCATCTAGAGGTATCTTTGTCTCATCTCTATGAAGAACTGAATTACCATCCAAAGGACTAGTTTGAGGGAGATCTTCCGGCTGAAGATATAAAAAAATATTTGCCAATGATTTCTTCTTGTTGATGAAGTGATGCTTTAGCTAGACAGTTTACAAATTGAGTACTAATTTTAGTATCTTCATAATGAGAAGGAAGCTTTTCTTCATGTGCTTTCACCTTGTCATAGTTACATATTTCATCATCAAATTGAACAAATTTTTGCATGGGCTGATTACTAGTTTTTAGTTATGAAAATCATCTTCATTCATCATAAAAATAGGAAGTTCATTTTCACGCTGCATGTCATTCTAAATCCTTTCATCAAGAAAAATTTTCAAAGAAATATGATTAATCTCAAAGGTGAAAGATTGAAATTCTGGAGGGAATTTGTCTACTTCTTCACCAATAGGGACTTTTGAAATGAGATGATTATCAATACTCCCAAAATCGAAACCTTCAAGACACAGAGAAAAAGTTTTGAATACACCTTCATTAAACTCAGCATTATCTACAAGGTCTATTGCTGCAATATTTTTAGAATGAAAAGATTCAAGGAAAGGATCTTTTTTTTGCATTCTCATTCAAAGAATCAATACCCTCACAATCTTTTGTGACATTTAAAGATTCATTTTCGGACAAGGCACCCTGACAAAGTATCTCAATAGAATCTTTAGGCAAAGAACAATCACCACGACCTTCTATTGTACAAATTTTTGCATGAGATGAAGAAAGATTTTGGGACAAGATTTCACCATTATTGCTTACCCTTTCTCCATTGTTGGCACATATATTCTCATCCATTGAAGTTGGATCAACAAGAGGTTGGAGTAACTCTGGTTGTACTTCTTGGTCACTCATGACAAGGAGATTGAGACATACGGGTGAAACTGAGATAATGTGAGGTTCATCATCATCTTCCTTCAAATGTTCCTTCAACTGAGCCACCTCCTCTCAAAGATTTTGCAAGTGTTTCAGCTTATGAAATCTTCCACAGAGGCCTCTCCAAATCAGGAGAGATGTATCATCATCTTCAAAGCTTAAATTTTTTTGCATACCTTTAGACATACTTTCTCTAAAATGATCTATAAAGTCACGCAACACTTTATCATCAATCTAATAGAGTTCCAAGAGAGAAGGGTTTGGCCTTGATTATCTCATGACTCCTATATCCAGCGTGGTCTTTGTATAGAGTCACCAAATCTCCTGCACATGGAGATAATCATAAAATTGAGGAAGTAAATGTTAGGCACTTAAATCTTTGCTTCGATTCCCCAGCAGATTCGCCAAAAATCTATTAAAATTGTCCTTTGAGAAAATGTGTACAAATTTGACCCTGAATGCGCAAGTGAAAGGACAAATCAACACCAACAGTTGGATAGGTTATCATGGGATTGATAACCGTCTTCTAAATTTTATCGGGTACAGCTCCCCGTATGAGATATTCAATGAATTAATTTGTGAATGCTTTTAACCAAAAAGCACAAAAGGATATCAAGCATCTATCCATAAATACAACGTAGATGAGTAAATCTAAACAACTATAAGAAAAGAAATGGTAAATGATACAAAGGCCATTCACCTTGGCAAATTACAAAGGACAGAGTTAAGAAAAACATTATCCATCTTCTTGAGAAAGTGCAAAAACAAAGCTATGGAGATGTAAAGGCATATTTCAGAGAAAACTAAAGTGACACAAAGATCACGATTAGTGGAAAGTAGATTGCTCAAACTCTAAGTTTTGACATACAATTAACTTTCAAGTCTCCCTCCTCTGAAGCACAAAGATTCATTTGCTATTACAATCACCATTAATAAAATCTAAAGTTTTTCTCTACATTTCAAACAAAACATAACTCTCCTATTTCTAACACACAGTTCAGAAAGAAAGAGAGGAAACCTTGGCTCTACTCCTAATGACCTTCACAAGAAAATGGGCTAGTGCTGGAAGTAATCTGGGAAAGTTTCCCTCTTTTCTGTAGCACCAAGTTTGCAGTATTGGAGAGAAAAAATATCGAACCATTTGTCTTGTTGATACTCGCTTATTTTTCTCTTCCCTTCCCATGGCTTTTCAGTTTTGGGTAACTAATTCTTGTTGGTTGGTTCTTTTCATATTCCCGAGAATTTTTTTTATCTTTCCTCCATTGGTTTTCCTTGATAAACTTTATTAAAAGTTTATATTTATCAATAATTATTTTGACAACTTCTCAATTTCGCAATATCTCTGTATGTGGAAAGTTTCCAGGATTATTAACCAAAGTTTAAATATCTTTATATGGTTACATCTGATTTGAATAGGTGTATATAATTATCTGACAGATGTCAATTATTGATTTTTCCAAATCTATTTCCTATTCCAATTTCCCATGGGATTTTAAAACTGCATCTCGGGTCATTCTCCTTATTCTTCTTACCCAATCTTTGGACTCTGTCATGCATGTTTGAAAACAATTGTGATAAGTATATAACCAATCAACTAAACATCTGGGAATGCTTGTTTTTATGCTCAGGCTTGTGATTATATTAATAGTCTGTATGCACAAAAGCTCATTCTATGTTAAGAAGAGATTCCAATCTTTCCTTAAGCATTTCACCAATGGCATGAGCCTTTTGCAAGGGGAAGTCCCACAGCACTTAATATATGTGCCTTAATGAGCTACTATTAAATTCTAATGCTGCAGGTTTCTATGACATTGTGATCATTGACAGTGTCATCTTCAAAAATTAAAGACCATTTGTTCTTCAAACCTGATTACTTATCCTTCATCATTTATCGTTGCTCGAGTGGATTTGGGAGTATACACTAAGTATCTACAACTTTCTTTTTAACAAGCTTACCTTTATCCAAATTATCAAGCTCAAGCCTGACCTCTAGTGTCACCTTCTATATGGCTTCATTCCAAGCCTGTGATGAAATATTGTTGCCTACTTTTTGGAGGCCATTGCCTTTTAACTGTCCATGGAAATCATTACCATGAATCGAGATCAAATAACCAGTAATACTTGGGCTTCTCAAGCCACATGATAGTGAATCAAGTGAAGGGTCGGGCTTTAATGTTATTATCTCAGACAAAGCCACTCTTAATCTTTTATTACTGCGAATGTCTTGGTGGCATATAAAGATGTATCAGCAGGACTCTCTGAATGTTAGTGCCAACATTCCCAAAGCATAACACATGCATATATATGTTTGAATTCTTCCATTTTGATGGATTTGGGTATGTTGTGGGTTCTTCACATAGAGGATAAGAAGGAACGAGTTTGAAATGACTCGGGTTGGTTCAGCATCATATAGCAAACCCATGATAAGCATTCCATCGAACAATTTCAAATTTATTGGAACATAACTTCTCCACAAACCCTCAGACGTCCCAAGAACAAATATAACTTGGCCTAAAAATTCAATTGCATTTAGGTGCTCACAACAAGCTCAATTTTTACTTTAACACCATGACTTGCTAGGATTCTTAAAAAACATAGGGCCCTTTAGTTGGGATATTATTCCCATATGTTTTTTTTTTTTGACCATTCAATTCAATACACATACGTCCTATCCGTTCTTAGGCAGATTCCACGTTTATGGAATTTTGGTTATGCACTAATGCTAAAAGTTTAGGAATATAACAGTCTGAAAGTGAATTTTACACATGATGCCTTCTGTCCAACCATTTCTTGATCGATAAAAGAAAAGACTCCACAAAGGTTCTTGATATTCATCATCATTTTCTACCGCACAACACAAACTCTGCATATAACCTCTTTCTTGGGCACTTTGTTGTCCATGTGGCGATATCTTTTTCATCTACAGGATTGCATGTTGAAGAAGGAAAGATTCAACTGTCATAACAAACTACTGAAATAGTACCCATGTATAGCATGTATTATGCATAGTTTGTGTGATTCCCAAAATATGCCATGTCAATTTGAGCAGCTCAAGAATATCTTTGACTTCCTCAAGATTCTACCCTCTTCTAGGGTGTACAAAGCACTACATGATAATTTCTCATAGAGTTGAATGTTTAGATGATACCCATTTGCCTAGTGACAGACTTTCCCAAATATATCAACCCTTCCAGCAACTTGAAGAGTGGTTCTTCGCAACACTCGTAGAGCTTCTGCCCTCTAAGCTCATCCTACTGATGACGGGAGGCCCTCTTATAATCATGTACCTCATCTTCTTCAGTCTTCAATAAGAGAGCTCTAAATTCAGCTGTTGCAGTAGAGAGCAAAGTTTCTCTTTTTTTGCATATCTATTAATTCTGAGATCTACACTTTCACTTGAAAGTGAGCCATCTATAACTTGTCTGATACCTTTAGCAGCAGGATATCTTTCCATTATTTGAATTTCCAATTCACAAGGCATGACATTAGATTGAGCATTTTAGGGACATCTATCCTTTTAACAATGGCTTGGCATTCGAGGAGATCTGTCTGGATTTTATCCCAATTTTAGTGAAGAGGGGATAAACATAAAATATCTGTTATGTCTATGTGATATCTGTAATTTGGGTATACAAAGCTGACTGTTGTCATTCTTCCATATGAGGTCACAATCTCCATTCAAATGGATATTCAAATTGACATATGCCATGTGCTGAATAGCATTTATAAAGGAAGCCCGTTCACATGATTCTTTAACAAATCATGTCATCCATCATCTTCGTGACCTCTAGCCCAGATTGTCAAAATAATCCTCTGTCTTTAATTAGTTAGAAACCCATAACTGATAGAGATGATTTATTTCTTGCTTTGAAATTATATCATCATCTTCAATTCATTTGAAATTGTGAAGGCCAGTTATCAGAGAATCACAACTCGTAAAATGTTTCAAGAATGGCTATGACCACTTCCATGTTTAATAACTTATGTATCATCGCACATGAGGTTTTGATGATAATCCTGTACATTCTGAAAAACCCTCTGACCTTGAAAATAATGATCTCCAAATTGGACCATGGGAATTTAAACTCAAACTATGTATTTGAACCATTTAAACCATTAAATTCATTGAACCTTGCACTCCTAATAACTATTCTCTGAACACCTCTATTATGAATCAATGGAGTTGACAGTTTTGAGTCTGAGCGATGATTCTGAATGTGCATGTTGAATCGATTTGAACCATTGAACCACTTTGAACTACTTTGAACTTCAGTTTGAAGTGGTTCAAAAACTCTACACTTGAAGTTTTAAAACCATGTTCATATTGGGTGCTAACAAGGGCTCTAACTATGAGGCTTATTTTCATTCAAAATCAGAGAACCCCAACAATCTCTGGCAAGGATGAGTGCCTTAACATTGGGCAGATAGAGTTAATAAGAAAAGAAGACCGAGAGCTGCTTGCAGAGAGGGTGGAGGGGAGCGGGGCAAAACCAGCAAACAAAACCAACAACAAACACCTAACTACCAGCAAGTACAAGGCTTGTAGATTATTCCAACTACCACTATGCACAACAAAAACTTATTTAAAAAGGTAGGAAGAGAACCGAAAGAAAGAAGAAGTAATGCAAATCCATTTATCAGTTGAGAGAAATAGGAGCCTTTTTGAATCAACAAAGCTTACCTTAATAGAACAGCTCCAATCCATTGATTGATGATGACTCTTTCAATGCCAAACTTTAGACTGACAGTGTGCATGCATATGCTGATCCAACATTCTTTTCTGAACAACCACAATTCATCATAGTACTCTCCTTCACTTGAGAATTGACCCTTCACATTCATAGGGTTAGATCCCACTTCAAGTTGAAAAACATGAAATGAAGAAAGCTCACCAAGAGATGATGCATAATACCCCAAAATGTTGTCATGAAGATTTGATTCTTGCACATGATCATGGTCAACTTGCAGCCATAATGAGGCCTCCTTCAACATAGGATCAAACCTTAGATATATTTTTTCTTCATTTCTTTCAAGGAACCAATGGTCATCAAGCATACCATAAAATCCAGCCCTTACTCTTTCCAGGATGTAATCACATGTTTCAGTATTTCTCCCACAATTCAAATCAGTAACACTATGCATAGATGAATGAAATGGAGGATTGCCAGTAAATACTTCATTCTGAAATTGATTTGAACAAGTACCTGAGGCATCATCCAAGAGATGATCTCGTTTGAGTAATAACAAGAATGTGTCTATGATTTCTTCTTCTTCATTAAGAATTGCATTCTCCAACATATCAGCTGAATCACTGCTAGATATTCAATGAATTAATTTGTGAATGCTTTTAACCAGAAAGCATAAAAGGATATCAAGCATCTATCCATAAATACAATGTAGATGCTTAAATCTAAACAACTACAGGAAAAGAAATGGTAAATGATACAAAGCCCTTTCACCCCAACATATTACAAAGGACAGAGTTAAGAAACACATTATCCATCTTCTTGAGAAATAGCAGAAACAAACCTATGGGGATATAATAGCATATTTCAGAGAAAACTAAAGTGACACAAAGATCACAATTAGTGGAAAGTAGATTGCTCAAACTCTAAGTTTTGACATACAATTAACTTTCAAGTCTCCCTCCTCTAAAGTAAAAAGATGCATTTTCTATTACAATCACCATTAATAAAATCTAAAGTTTTTCTCTACATTTCAAACAAAACATTACTCTCCTATTTCTAACACACACAGTTCAGAAAGAAAGAGAGGAAACCCTGGCTTTGCTCCTCATGACCTTCACAAGAAAATGGGCTAATGCTGGCAATAATCTGGGAAAGTTTCCCTCTTTGCTGTAGCACCAAGTTTGCAGTATTGGAGAGAAAAAATATCAAACCTTTTGTCTTGTTGATACTAGCTTATTTATCTCTTCCCTTCCCGTGGCTTTTCAGTTTTGGGTAACTGATTCTTGTTGGTTGGTTCTTTTCATATTCCCGAGAAATTTTTTATCTTTCCTCCATTGGTTTTCCTTGATAAACTTTATTAAAAGTTTATATTTATCAATAATTATTTTGATGACTTCTCAATTTCGCAATATCTTCGTACGTGGAAAGTTTCCAGGATTATTAACTAAAGTTTCAATATCTTTATATGGTTACATCTGATTTGAACAGGTGTATATAATTATCTAACAGATGTCAATTATTGATTTTTCCACATCTATTTCCTGTTCCAATTTCCAATGGGATTTTAAAACTGCATCTCGAGTCATTCTCCTTATTCTTCTTACCCAATCTTTGGACTCTGTCATGCATGTTTGAAAACAATTGTGATAAGTAAATAACCAATCAACTAAACATCTGGGAATGCTTGTTTTTATGCTCAGCCCTGAGATTATATTCATAGTCTGTATGCACAAAATCTCGATCTATGTTAAGAAAAGATTCCAATCTTTCCTGAAGTGTTTCTCCAATGACATGAGCCTTTTACAAGGGGAGGTCCCACGACCCTTAATATATGTGCCTTAATGAACTACTGTTACATTCCAATGTCGTAGGTTTCTATGACATATTGATCATCTTCAAAAATTCAAGACCATTTGTTCTTCAATCCCGATTACTTATCCTTCATCATTTATCGTTGCTCGGGTGGATTTGGGAGTATACACTGAGTATCTACAACTTTCTTTTTAACAAGCTTATCTTTATTCAAATTATCAAGCTCAAGCCTGACCTCTAGTGTCACCTTCTACCATTTGCGACGTGGCTTCATTCCAAGCCTGTGATGAAATACCGTTGCCTACTTTTTGGAGGTCGTGGCCTTTGAACTGTCCATGGAAATCATTACCATGAATCGAGATCAAATAACCAGTAATACTTGAGCTTCTCAAGCTGCATGATAGTGAATCAAGTGAAGGGTCGGGTTTTAATGTTATTATCTCAGACAAAGCCGCTCTTAATCTTTTATTACTGTGAATGTCTTGGTGGCATATACAGATGTATCAGCACGACTCTCTGAATGTTAGTGCCAAAATTTCTGAAGTATAACACATGCATATATATGTTCGAATTCTTCCATTTTGATGGATCTGGGTATGCTGTGGTTTCATCACATATATAATAAGGAGGCATGAGTTTGAAATGACTCGGGTTAGTTCAACATCATATAGAAAACCCATGATAAGCATTCCATCAAACGATTCCAAATTTATTGGAACATAGCTTCTCTACAAACCCTCAGATGTCCCGAGAACAAATATAACTTGGCATGAAAATTCAACTGCATTCGGATGCTCACAACAAGCTTGATTTTTACTTTAACACCACGGCTTGCTAGGATTCTTAAAAAACATAGGGCCCTTTATTTGGGATATTATTCCCATATGTTTTATTTTGTTGACCATTCGATTCAATACACATATGTCCTATCCTTTCTTAGGCAGATTCCATGTTTATGGAATTCTGGTTATGCACTAATGCAGCGGGTTTAGGAATAGAATAGTCTGAAAGTGAATTTTACACCTGATGCCTTTTGTCACACCATATCTTGATCGGTAAAAGCAAAGACTCCACAAAGTTTTGTTCCTGATATTCATCATCATTTTCTACTGCACAACATAGACTCTGCATATAACCTCTTTCTTGGGCACTTTGTTGTCCATATGATGATATCTTTTTCATCTGCAAGATTACATGTTGAAGAAGGAAAGATTCACTTGTCATAACAAACTACCGAAACAGTACCCATGTATAGCATGTATTATGCATAGTTTGTGTGATTCCCAAAATACACCATGTCAATATAAGCAACTCAAGAATTTTGACTTCCTCAAGCATTCTACCCTCTTCTAGGGTGTCAAAAGCACTACACAATAATTTCTCATAGAGATGAATGTTTAGATGATACCCATCTGCCCAGTGACAGACTTTCCCAGATATATCAACCCTTCCAGCAACTTGAAGAGTGGTTCTTCTTAACACTCGTAGAGCTTCTGCTCTCTGAGCTGAGCCTACTGATGACGGGAGACCCTCTTATAATCATGTACCTCATTTTCTTCAATCTTCAATAAGAGAGCTCTGAATTCAGCTACTGCAGTAGAAAGAAAAGTTTCTCTTTTTTTGGCATATCTATTAATTATGAGATCTGCACTTTCACTTGGAAGTGAGCCATCTATAACTTGTCTGATACCTTTAGCAGTAGGATATCTTTCCATTATTTGAATTTCCAATTCACAAGGCACGACATTAGATTGAGCATTTCAGGGATATCTATCCTTTTAACAACGGCTTGGCATTCAAGGAGATTTGTCTAGATTTTATCCCGATTTTAGTGAAGAGGGGATAAACATAAAATATCTAAATTATGTCTATGTGATATCTGTAATTTGGGTATAAACATAAAATATCTATTATGGCTATGTGATATCTGTAATTTGGGTATACAAAGCCGACTGTTATCATTCTTCCATATGAAGCCACGATCTCCATTCAAATGGATATTCAAATTGACATATTGCATGTGTTAAATAGCATTTATAAAGGAAGCCTGTTCACATGATTCTTTATCAAATCATGTCGTCCATCGTCTTCATGACCTCTAGCCCCAATTGTCAAAATCATCCCGTCTTTAATTAGTTAGAAACCCATAACTGATAGAGGTGATTTATTTCTTGCTTTGAACTTATATCATCATCTTCAGTTCATTTGAAATTGTGAAGTCCGGTTATAAGAGAATCACAACTCATAAAATGTTTCAAGAATGACTATGACCACTTCCATGTTTAAGGACTTATGCATCATCGGACATGAGGTTTTGATGATAACCCTGTACATTTTGAAACAACCATCTGACCTTGAAAATAATGATCTTCAAACTGGACCATGGGAATTTAAAGTCAAACTATGTATTTGAACCATTTAAACCATTAAATTCATTGAACCTTGCACTCTTGATAACTATCTCTGAACACCTCTGCTATGAATCAATGGAGTTGACAATTTTGAGTCTGAGCCTTGATTCTGAATCTGAATGTTGAATCGATTTGAACCATTGAACCACTTTGAACTACTTTGAACTTCAGTTTGAAGTGGTTCAAAAACTCTGCACTTGAAGTTTTAAAACCATGTACATATGGGGTGCTAGCACATAGTTATGTTGTTTATGTCACTTCTCTTTTCAAATTTATTTTGCACCAACATAAATGACTAAATAGCTTGCTACTAACCCTGTTAGTTCCGCAAATATATGTAAAGCACAATAGACCATATTTTTAACCTTATTGACCTTAAATATCTCTTTAGTATACTCATTTCACCATGATGCTAGTAATTATTTATTTGTATATTTTTATTAGAAGATTATGCATATTTAAGAATACTTGTAATCTATCATATTGAACATTTTTGTATTAAAGATTTTTAAAATTTTAAGTGGTTGTACTCCATGTTTATGGGACATCTTTAAATAAGTATCAAGGGACACTTTGAAATGACCACTTTTGGACCCTTGTGTATATAAGGGATCCCACGCTGTGCACCATTACTACCCAAAAGCCAGAACAATATCTATAAGTAGTTAAGTATGCATACAAAGACAACAAAAACAATTGTTGAAATCTAGTGTATTGTTAAGGGTCTATAATTTTGCACGAAGTTAGCTATAAAAACTACTAGTGCACTTCCCCTATTAAATCTTAAAGACCATGGCCAAGTTATCTATATATTTTCATCAATATTTGATTATTTTTAGATTAAATAATATATATTATAAATATGTGATAGGTTTAAATATTTTAAGCACAATTGGAATAAGAAAATTTAGATCCTCTCCTTTAGCATTATAAGAGATGATCTTAGGATCACCTCCTATCATTATTTTTTCATATATATATTAGACAAAGGATTTACAAGAATTATAACTATTAATGCACAATTGATAAGGAATTAGATGTATTCTATTTAAAAAGTTAAATCATTTGTTAATTTATGTTTTAGGAGAATGTGGAACATCTTTTTAACCCTAACACTATCTAGTAGGTCTTGCGATCCTTACTATGTATTTTGATGCTACAGGGTTAAGTCTATTGAATGGTTTATGATCCTTCTATTTTCCCCTTTTTCCACATGCGAGTACATGATATTGAATTCAATGATTGTTCAGGAGTAATTCTCTAATATATTTTGGTAGCTTAATTGTAATTATTTCATATTCTAATATTTGATGATGTTATTATCATATGGACATAATGATGTTATTATGTTTAGTTCATATGTTATGTAATACCCCTCCACATGTTTCCTTTTTCGGTATATGCGGTATACACCTAAAATGCTCATGTATCAATTCTCGCTCTTGGTTGCTTGTAGGATCACGATGGAAATGAAATTCCCAAGCCTCCTTATATACTATCTTTCAAGATTGAAAACAAAGCAGACTAACCTAGGAACAAGATTAAATAATTTAGAGACTTGAGACACTTCAGGCACCAAGATTCACCATCCTCGAGGAAGAGGTTGACCTAGTTTGACCTATTCTTGAGGGGGTCCCAAAAAGGGGTCCATGAGGTCTCAGAAAAAGGTGAAGATAGATCCAAGAAATAATGAAGCCATTGGAAGAGATGACTAAAAGGTGAGAAAGATTGGAAAAAGAGAAAGATACCAAAATCGCACTAAGGAGGGCTAAAAGGTCTTAAAATGAAGTGCTTCCACTCTAATACAGTTCAAGTTCTAATGGATGAATTTAGTTAAGAGATAGTAACTTTAAATGGATCATTCACAATAAATGACAATAACCATTATTTGTAATTGTAAGGATGTGAAGGGATATATTTTATTATACCCTTTCACCTGAGTGGTTCACTTTCCTCACAATGTTCATTTTTATGAGTCCTCACTCTAGCAAATTATTTACACATGCCTCTTCCTCATTTTTTCCATATTCTTCTTTAGATGATAATTTACTTCTTAGATATAATGATGATTCTCTAGATTGTGTTGATGAGGCTCTCTTGGTACCCACTTAGCCTCTTTGGGATCATACTTTTTCTTGAAATGTCTGTCTCTTGCAAATAACCCCATAGCTACTCACCACATGTGTGCCTAGATTTTACCTTTCAATCTTTTGAGTTGCACAATTCTACTAATCCTTGAATGTTTTTAGATTCTTTACATGTTCCAGAGTGGGATTATGCTATGGATAGGATTTTTCTTATTTACAGAAGATTCATATTCGAGATCTTATTCCTCTTGCTAAGTGAAGGAATTTACAATGGTTCAAGTGGTTGCATTGTAAAAAGTTTGTAGCTTATGGTAGTATTGATAAGTATAAGGATCATCTTGTAACAAGGGGTTTTCTTAGGTTGAGAGTATTGACTATTTTGATACATTCTCCTATGGACAAGATGGATTAAATTTGGTGCAGGAGAACCTAGGTAGGGCTCATGGAAGACCTAGGGTTCCTAACTTGTTTTGACTTGTAGTGGTACCACCCACACCACTAGATTAATAAAGGGATTATCTTGGTCCTAAGTTGAGGTGTGTTAGAAGAAGAAGCTTTAATAGCCCTTAGTTGCCCTTAGTTGCAAGTATTCCCTAGGTCAAATAGTGTATTTTTGTGATTTCGGTGATAAGTTAGCCCAAGCAAGGGACTTGAGGTCCTTTTCCTATGTTTTAAGATCTTATTAGGCTTTTGGTGAACTTTGGTGGCCTTAGGATCAAGTTTGAATGGGAAATTCAAAATTATTGTTGTAAATAAGTATTTACTATTTACACTTGCTTAAGTTTACTTAGGTTAATGCATTATTTTAATATTTATTTATTAGTCAACTAGGAGTATGTGCACTCTTGTGAGTTGTAATGTTGACATCATAGGAGTTCACACCTCATTTATGCACATGGTGTCTACAACATAGGAGTTAGCACACTAATTAAGCACATGGTGTCTACAACATCTCCACTTGAGATACACCTTGTCATTCATATCCTCTCATCTAGAGTGATGGATAAGACATGTGCTTAGTTGTCATGCTTATCTTATCTCCTGGCTCTTTCTAGAAACATTCTAGGTGCTTCTTGAGAGGGCTTTATATAAGGCACTCCTAGTGTATACATTCATCACATACAATACAGAACAATGTACAAGGACATATTATGATATATTGATCATACTCCTTTTTGGTCTATAGTTGTGCTTGTGTTTGAGTTCTACAATCTTTGTGAATCTTTCCCTAAGGTAAATTCTTACATGGTATCAGAGCTATACCAAATTCTTACAAAAAAGATGTAAAAGTTGCTAAAAAGTTGTCAATGTTGTCATTGACAACATTGAGAACATTTTGTTGCATGAGAGAAACTTCATGCATTGGGTTTCGTAACTATCTAAAACCATTGGTTTTGAGCCCTGGTCAACTATTTAAGGTCATACTTGACCTTTTGAAGGGGTTGGCTTAATAGTGAGGGTATGTGTACGAATTGGATCATAGCAATAATAGTCACAATTTTTGTTTTCTGAACATTTTGGTATTTTAATGGATTGAAATTGGAACTTTAGTCCATGGAAGAGTTAGATTAATTTATCTTAAGATTAAAAATGTGGTGTTAGATTGTGATTTTGTAGACTTCTAGTTAGTTTGTTGTCCTGAACTAGGTAACTGGTAAAGATGGGGTCACAGATCCTCTTCCCACCATCAAATTTACATGGCCTTATGGGATTAGGGAGGTGACTCCATATACATATTGGAAAATGAAGGATGGGCCCTAGAAAGTGAGGAAAGCATTTTTGGGGTGATATCCTAGGCGAGCCAGAGTTGCATGACTAGGGATCACAGTGAGGTGCAGCAGTGTTAAGGAGGATTGAAGGCAATTGACAACTTCAATCAAAGTATGGAGGTTGGTAGATACATGAGCATTAAAGTCCCAACTAAAATGGGAGGTACTAGTGAAGGATTTTTGGAGGGGAAAACATAATACTTGTCATACATGCTTTATATGCCTTAAAACCCTTATTTGTAGGCTTGGTTGTAGGTTGTACTGTATGGATTTTTTGGGAGCACAAGACCTCAAGAATATTTTAGGCCTCTAAAAAGGGTGTCTAGATCAAAGCTTAGTTTCCCTCCTTCTTAAGGACTTTTTCAAGTTATTGGAGTTTCTCACTAAAGGTAGGTATAATTGCTTGTAGCCCTATTTGGGAAGTAGTTGATGTATTCCTTGGAACTTGATTATGGTTTCAATGCTAAATATGGTTGTAGGTATTCAAAAGGGTCCTAATGCCCTCCTAAGAGTTTATACCTCTATGTGGGGTGATATTTGAACATGTTGGGGTAGATTGTGGAGTTGGTGAAGAGGAAGCAATAAGGGTTAATGCAAGCCTTGGAAATAGTGTGTGGAGTTGTTGTTCTATCTAATTGGTGTTCACTAGTTGAAGGAAGTAGGATCTCATGAATAGGATCCTAAAGAGAGTATGGTAGTAAGTAAATCTGTTAGGTTAGGAGAAAGGCCTAAAGAAACCCTAGAGAAAGTAGGGGTAGGAGAAAGACTAGTGTTACATCAAAGTGGTATCAAAGCAAGTTAAGGATTTGGGAATATAGTATATATCTACAACTACTAAGGAATCAATAGGTGAGTCAAGTATGGTGAAAAATGTAGAGCTATCCAAAGAGGTTGATGAGAAAAATGAGAAGAATAGACTTCTTGAAGCAGCCTTAGAAGAAGTGGAGATAAGGTTAGATGTAGTTGTTGATGCAACTAAGAAAAAAGAAGAGAGCAATGCTAGGGGCAAGGAGATAGTAGAGGAAGATGTTGTCCCTGAACCAAATCCTATCTTAAATGAAGAGCCCTTCTTCAAGTCCATAAAAACCATAGGAGGAAAATCATTGGAAGGTGTTCCATCATTTAGTGAGAAAATGGATATTGATGCAGTAATGGATTGGGTAGATGGAATCGAGAACCACTTTGAATGTGAAGGAGTAACAAAATCACATAAGCTCAAGGTAGTTAAGTGAAGACTCACAGGGTCAACATTAACATGGTAGAAATATGTTTAAGATGAGAGAATTAGGATGAGTTAGGGGCTCATAACCAATTGGAATGCAGTGGCGACTAAATAGAAAAAAAAATTCCTACCAAAAGACTATGAGATTCAACTTCATAAGAGGAGACAATGACTAAAGCATAAAGACATGGATGTGGCCTCTTATACAAAGGAATTTCAAAGGTTATTTCTTAGGCCCAAGAAAAAAGAAGAAGAGCCAATAAAAGTGGTCAGATACTTGGGTGGTCTAAAGTGGAACATCCAAGAATAGCTAAGTTTTTGGACACCTACTACTACTCATAGATGCCATCAATTAGCCGTAAGAGTGGAAGAAAAGAATAGAAAGAAAGGGAACTCTAACTTCAAATACATGGGTAGAGGAAGAAATTAGAAGGGTCAAAGAGGAGGGTATCAAGGCAGAGGTAGTGAGCAGAGGAACCAAGGTGAGACCAAATTCACTGAACAAAGTACTGAAAGTACTTCAAGAGGAGGTTATATTAGAGGAAGGAGTAATCAAGGAGGCTCTAATAGAGGTAGAGGGTTAGGAAGAATTAATTCTTACTTTTCTAGCATGAAATACTACAAATGTGGTCAACTAGGCCATCCAACATATAGGTGTCCTAATAAACCTTCTTCTTCAACCATGATAAGAGAGTTACATATACTCAAGAGGATAACTCTAGTGTCAAAAAATCTGAAGTGGATCACATAGAATTAGAGAAATGTGAAAATTTCATGTCTAGGAGGGCATTGATCAAGCAACCATCTCAAGACGAACCTAAGCATAGGAGAGCTTTATTTAGGATCAGATACAAGATTCTTGGAAAGGTTTGCAAGGTAGTAGTGGACTCTAGTTCTACTAATAATATAATATTAGAGGAGGCAATCAACAAGCTCAAATTGACCAAGATACCCCATGTGAATCCTTATAAGGTAACTTGGCTCAATAAGGGTCAAAGCATTTTAGTGAATGAACAAACTTGGGCTGAGTTCTCCATAGCAGGGTATAAGGGTAGGTTGTTATGTGACATATTACCTATGGATGATTGTCATCTTCTATTGGGTAGACCCTACCAGTTTGACAAAGATGCAGTGTATGATGGAAAAGAAAATTCCATATCATTTAAGAATAGAGGTAGAACTTTCAAGATTTAGTCTCTATTGGAAGGAGATGAACCACAGTCCAAAACTCCTAGTGTATTACTATCTAGTGGAAAAGAATTTATTAAGGATCTCAAGGATGATGAGAATCAAATCTATGCAGTTGTATTGAAGTCCAAAGGAGAGGAAAAGACAATCAAAGAGCCACTGCTAGTAGAGATACAAGCATTGCTTGAGAATTACAAGGAGATTGTAAGTGATGGAACCCCTGCCACCTTACCTCCTAGAAGGGTGATAAGTCATCAAATTGATTTTGTCCCTGGTTCATCTTTACCATACAAAGCAACATATAAGCCCACTCCTGACCATAACTTGGAGGTAGCAAGATAAGTGCAAGAACTTTTGGATCAAGGCTTGATCAGGAAGAGTATAAGTCCATGTGCAGTCCCTTTTTGCACTAGCTTCCAAGAAGGGAGGAAAGTGGAGACTATGCATAGATTCAAGGGATATAAATAGAATTATAATTAGGTATAGGTTTCTCATACCTAGGATTGAATATCTCATGGATTGTCTTGGAGGGGCAATGTACTTCATAAAGTGAAAAGTGAATATCACCAAATCATAATTAAGGAGGGAGATGAGTGAAAAACAACATTCAAGACAACAGATAGGTTGTATGAATGAATCGTGATGCCATTTGGCCTCTCAAATGCTCCAATCACATTCATGAGGCTCATGAATGAAGTTCTTAAGGACTTCACTGGAAAGTTTATGGTTGTATATCTTGGTTATATACTGATATTCAACAAAATAAAAGAGGAGTGCATTAAACATGTTGAGGCTGTACTACATAGATTGCATGAAGAAAGGCTTTCTATTAACCTTGAGAAATGTGATCATTTCAAGCAAGACCTTATGTATTTGGGCTTTGTAGTGTCAAAGGGGTCCTTGAAGATGGATCAAGAGAAAGTTGCAACTATTCTTTGTTAGAATATATAGTCTACTAATATAACTGAGAGGGGGGGGGAGTGAATTAGTTATACAACTATCATCACAAAAATTAACCTTAAACAAACTAAATTATGTGAGTAATATAAACTGAAACAACAACAAGATACTCATACACAATTAACATCATATATGTTAACTAGGGAAACCCTTGATTGGAGGGAAAACCCTAGTGGGGATAGTACCCACAAGATGATGTACTAATATAAATATTCCTTATTAGAGGATAGACCTTATTAGGAGTCTGTTACAACATTAAGTACATATGAGTCCCTATTAGGAGACTTTGAATCCCTATTAGGAGATTCCAACCTTGTTAGGAGTTGTGGAAGACAACTAGACCCACTGCCCAAACAACTTCAAGGTTAAAACAAAAGAACCCACTATCCAAATGATATTTGTATTATTCCTTACAGAATAATAGAACTGAAATGTACTTCTTCCTCTATCTCTATCTTGTCAACCAAACTTATGCTTCTTCAGATCTTGTAACCAAATCTCATACTATACATCCAATGATCCCTTGGATTGCTTACACACATTCAACAAGCATTCTACTCCTTCTTGCACTATGGACTAATGCTTTGCATTCCATTTGATCATCTCTTTCAAGACTCATTACAAATAAGGAAAACAACTTTCCTTTATATCGTATCTTTATAATGGTTGATTGAGTTGGCCTTGAGGCCTTCCCAATTAATTAAAATAAGATAATTAATTAATTCAGAATTGTAACAACATTGTTAACTCACAGTCTATACAAAACTTCACACGTGTGAAACCATGTCTTGTGCAAATACTAGCATCACCATCCGACTTTCCTCTATCATTGTGTGATTGTGCATCTCTTCATTACATCTCTAATGAAAGATAGAGATAGATTATCAGGACTTTGTTTTCTAATGCTCTAATTTTGCACTGTTTCCAATAAAATAAGTGTAACTTCCGTACAACATCAAATCAAACGTATTTCTTTTAACCACCTCATCAAGAAAACCTCAAGAACATGCCCTTCACTATGCATCATTTGAAACTTCCTTAGCTTCTGCACATACTAAGATTACTGACTACTATTCTTCTAGTCTTAACAGAAATACTGCTATGTTGACATCAATGACAAATACAGTCATGAATGCAACATATCAATACTCTCCAATGCTCAGGATACTGCCCCAATGTAGTATCATCAACATTCACGCTAACATTCTTAACTGGACACCACCTACCACATTTACTGAGGTAAGAAGTTTTCACCATTTAGCCTAGTTTTATAGAAAATTCATTAGGAACTTTAGTGGTATATGTGCACCTTTTCTAGATACCATTAAGGGTGGGCTCATGTCTAAGTTCAAATGGACTTTGGAAGCAAAAGAAGTCCTTTGAGTTGTTGAAGAAACAAGTAGCCACACAACTTGTCTTACAGTTGCCTAGTTTTGCAAAACTATTCACCATAGAATGTGATGCAAGTGGGTTAGCAGTAGTAGGTGTATTGAGTTAGGAAGGTAGGCCAGTAGCCTTCTTCAGTGAATAATTGAATGAAGCCAAGAAGAAATATTCCTCTTATGATCTAGAACTGTATGCCTTAGTTTAGTCTCTTGGGAAATGGAGACGTTATGTGTTGCCTAAGGAATTTTTTGTATATGTTGATAACCAAGCCCTAAGTTATATCAACACTCAAGAAAAGTTGAGTAATAGGCATTTGAAATGGATGGAGTACTTACAAGCATTTACCTTCACAATCAAGCATAAGAAAGGGAAAATGAACAAGGTAGCAGATGCATTGAGCAGGAGATTGGTAACTATCCAAGAAGTTCATTTACATAGCATTGGGATAGAGAGATTCAAGAATCTCTATAAGGAAGATGAAGACTTTACAGGAGCATACAAGATATGTTCTGATTTTGAGAACCATTTCCATAAAAAGTTCTTTGAATTTTCTTTGTAGAATGGATTGCTATTTAAGGATAATTAATTATGTGTCCCAAGAGGATCAATAAGAGAAAACCTTATTCAAGAGAAGCATAATGGGAGTCTAACTGGTCATTTTGGTGTGTACAAAACTCTAGAGTTGGTCCAAAGATTCTACTATTGGCCAAGGCTACTCAGGGATGCGAATAGGTATGTTGAACAGTGCATGGTGTATATGAAATCCAAGGGTGAAATGAGTAATGTAGGTTTATACCAACCCTTACCAGTCCCGAATAGGCCATGGGAGTGTATAAGCATGAACACCATAGTAGGTCTACCCAAGACAAAGCAGGGATATGATAGTATTTATTTAGTGGTTGATTGATTCAACAAAATGGAGCATTTCATACCATGCAAGACTACTAATGATGCTAGCCACATGGCACATTTTTTCTTTAAGGAGGTTGTGAGGATTCATGGTCTCCCATTGAATATCGTTTCAGATAGAGATGTAAAGTTCATGAGCCATTTTTAGAAGACCTTATGGAGAAGACTTGGTATTAATCTTTCATTTGGTTCAGCCTACCATCCTTAGACAAATGGCTAGACTAAGGTGGTTAACAAGGTGTTGGGTAATCTATTGAGGTTCCTAACTAAGGAATATGGGAAAATATGGGATGTTATCATTCCTCAAGTAGAATATTCTTATAATGATAGAAAGAACAAAACTACGGGCAGGAGCCCATTCGAGATTGTGTATGGGATGCATCCAAGGGGTGTATATGAACTAAGAGATCTTGGAGGCATGAAATATAGAAGTGGTCATGCTGAGGACTTTACTTAAACTATGAAAGAAATCCAAGAGCAAGTGAAAAAGACTATCCAAGATAGCACACAAAAGCTAAAAGCTAAGGTAGATGAGAGGAGAAGAGACATTCAGTTTTCAATAGGGTATTATGTCATGGTGAACAAATCAAGATTGCATAAAGGTGTACCAACTAAACTATATATGAAAAGAGTAGGACCTTGCCAAATCAAAGCAAAGTACAGAGCCAATGCATATAAGGTTGATTTGCCATCAGATTTGGGCATTTCTCTTGTCTTCAATGTCAAAGACTTAGTTGAATTCAAAGGTCCATTGTCTAAGATTGCTCCAAATAATCAAGGAATCAATGTTGATCCAAAACCTACTATGGTGCCTTCTCTAATCATGTTAGAAGCTGAAAAGGTCTTGGATTCCAGAGTCAAGAAAGCTATTAGGCATAAGGTGTATATGGAACATATCATCAAGTGGAGGCACAAACTAGATTTAGAGGTAACATGGATTGTTGAAGCATATTTCAACAAGGTGGGCATCTCCACAGACCTATTGTCCATAGGAGTGACATAGTTTCCTTTGTGGGGGTGTATGGTGTAGGAGAACCTAGGTAGGGCTCATTAAAGACCTAAGGTTCCTAAGTTCTTTTAGCTTGTAGTGGTACTAGCCACACCACTAGAGTAATAAAGGGACTAGCTTGGTCCTAAGGTTAGGTGTGATAGAGTAGGAAGTTTTAATAGACCTTAGTTGCCCTTAGTTGCAAGTATGCCCATATTAGGTCAAATAGGGTATTTTTGTGATTTTGGTTATAAGTTGGCCAAGAAAGGGACTTGAGGTTTGTTTCCTATGTTTTAAGACCTTATTAGGCTTTTGGTGAAGTTTGGTGGCCTTAAGATCAAGTTTGAATGAAAAATTCAAAAAGATGTAAAAGTTGTTGAAAAGTTGTCAATGTTGTCATTGACAACATTGACAATATTTTGTTGCATGAGAGAAACTTCGTGCATTGGGTTTCATAACTATTTGAAACCATTTTTTTTGAGCCTTGGTCAACTATTTAATGCCATACTCAACCTATTAAAGGGGTTGGCTTAATAGTGAGGGTTTTTGTATGGACTAGATCATAGTAATAATAGTTACAGTTTTTGTTTTCTAGATATTTTGGCATTTTAATGGATTGAAATTAGAACTGTAGCCCATGGAGGAGTTAGAGTAATTCATTTTAAGATTCTATGTGGTGTCAGATTATGATTTTGTAGACTTCTAGTTAGCTTTTCAAATTATTTTGTGTTCTGTCAGTTTGTTTTCCTAAACAAGGTATTTGGTAAAGATGGGGTCATAGATCCTCTTCCCACCATGGAATCTACATGGCCCTTTGGGATTAGGGAGGTGACTCCATGTATATATTGTATAATGAAGGATGGGCCCTAGAAAGTGAGGAAAGAAATTTTTGAGGTGATTCCCTTAGCGAGCTAGAGTTGCATGGCTAGGGATCACAGTGACGTGGAGAGGTGTTAAGGAGGATTGAAGGTAATGATAGCTTCAATCAAAATATGGAGGTTGGTTGTCATGCCTGACCACTACTTCGATTTTTTTGCATATTAGGACTTTGCTGTTATAAGTTCCTTTTAGATGTTATGTTTTTATTTCTGTAGAACTTGGTTTTATTAATGTCCTTGGGACATGTGATTATTGCTGGAAAAACTTTTCTGTTTTAGAAATACTCTATTTTGAGCTTTGGTAGAGGCACTTATGAATCTGACTAACTTTCTGATGTATTTAGAATTAATGTCTGATGTTTCTAGTTTAAATGATATTGCTGTGTATAAACTTCAAGTAAAATATGACTGGTAAAACTATTGAAAAGTTTTTAAATTAAGCTCAGGTTTTATGGTTGTAGCTTTCATAGTTTATTGCATGTCAGCATATTGTTTATGATTATCATGATTTATATTCAGTGTAACAGTATTAATGTTAATACTCTATATATTGGACATTTGTGGAGCTTTGGTATGATTTAATTGCGATTATCCATTGGCCTATGTTGAATTTAATTTAGCTATGTTGCTTAAGGTTATGAGTTCATGTACTTGGTATTTTCCTAACCCTATGTTGGCATGTCATATATATATATATATATATATATATGCGTGTTGTTTATTTAAAAAGGGTCTATATATACCCTAAGTTTATTTTCTTAAATCAATTGCTATTAAAATGGGGTTTAAAAACCCACGGTTGTTATAATACATGTGATTGTTATGTTAAGCATATATTATATTTGCAAAAGGTTTTATCATCCTAACACCTTAATGGGTTTCACATACAATATGCTTAAGGGATTTTGCATTGTTTTAAAACTAGGCCAAAATATGGCAGTGGCTATGAGGTAGCCGTATGCACGACACTATGAGAGTTGTAGATTCATTCATTGCATTTTAATGTGGCCTTAATAATATTGAAGGCCTTGGTCGGCCAGTTCTGATGTGAATGGGATATTTTGCTAAGTATGGCCAAAAAATTTGGCCATTTTCCTCTGTTTTGTTATACACCTATGAGATGTTGCTGAAGTTTCGGCAACATGAAGGGTTTTGGTTGGAAGGAGATACTTTCTTATGAAGATGAGTGTGGTTAAGTTGCTCACAGCAAGATTTTCTATTGCTTTTCTTTTAAGTTTCTTCTGCTATCTTCATTATCACAGTTGCATGCTAGTTGGTCGGTGTTCACAGTTGGGAAGTGTGGTTTTGACTTGGCATTTGGGGCTTTGGCAACGAGCTTTATTGCAAAGCATTGTGTTGAGAATTTTCCATCTACTGTATCTCACGTAGGGGCAATTTCTTACCCTACTCTCTCTCTATTTACAATTGCATTGTTATTTCGATAAGCATGTTTGTAAATGGTTATCAATTTTTTATTTATTGTGTACTCGACACTCAAGAATGGATTCATGTAGAGCTTGGCTCTATGTGCATCACTTGGCTCTGTGTGCATCCATACTTGAATGTGAAGAGAAGAGATATCATTATGGATAGTGTTGTTTGAATTGGGCTTTGCCCCAAACATGTGTTTTCCACCGAGTTGAGCCCTGTGAGAAACACATGCTTGTGACAGTTAGCTTGCTGGCGGTTGTGAAATAACAAATATGTATGTGGGCTCCCATAGAGACGAGCTCTATGAGAACCCATATCTCAAAGCTCACTTGGTATTTTGCAGTAAATATGTGAGTGGCTCGGCCTCAGTCATGAGTTTGCTTTAAACTACGGGCTCATGACCGTAGTCGAGGGCAGAGGCATTTTGTTGAATAGTTAGTGTGAAACCAAAAAAATGTTGAATTTACATTTTAGAAGCAAAGCATCTTTTATGGTTATTGAAATGTTTGAAAATTTCCAAGTATAACAGCCAATACACTGTCTGAATGTTGTAGTATGGTTCGAATTCCTTTATAACAGTTACATGAAGTTGTGTAAACTGGTAATAGGTTATTTTGTGTCGCATCTTGTCTATTAGTATATTAGAGAACCTAAATAGTTAGTATGTTGTCCATGGGTCAGAACTTGCAATTGGCAATCTGGAAATGAGTTTGTATGAACACTCAGTATCATCGATTATGTTCTTTTTGTTTAAAAAACATCAACAGAGCTCGAAAAATTTAGTTAACTGAACGTTGTAGGGAATTGTTAGACATGATTTTATTTGATTTGTTTTGAAGCATTTTAGATATACCAATGGTATTTATATCATGCTTTTGAGATGAAAATTATATGTGTATGAATTGGAATCTATTATTCTAATGATGTTTTTCTATCCATTATTGAATTGGAAATTGTTTTCAATGGAAAAGATGGACTAATGATATATGTTTGATGAGAATTTTATATTGAACAAGAATATCATATGCATTTTGATTTGTTATCTTGGTCATTTCGAAGTTAAATGTAGTTGGTTATGTCAGTAGGAAATTGATTGTATAGTATTAAGATTAAGTATGTACCATTAAGCTGAGATAACAGTTTAATTGTATTTGCGTGATCTTGATATTATAGGTTTTATTTCTATTGCTATAATGATCTAAATTTACCTTTGAAATTGGCAGAATAAGATGTGTTACAAATAGATTAAAGGATGTAGTATCATGTTGTATACTGATTTTATATCTGTTGCATGTACATTCTTTTGTAAATATGTTTGATGTGTATTTTAAGAATAGCTATGATGAACATATATCGGGGTGGCTGAATTTGGTTTATCCTATTCAGTTAATTAATTCAGTGATAGCTTTAAAATGAATTGGGTGGGTTAATTACATGTAAAAGATAATTGGCCTTACTTATGAGTTAAACCAATAAGGTTAAGTACGAAGAACAAGGAAAATCTCTATTACGTCATTTCATGAGTACAATAGAGAATCCCACTATGTGTTGTCTATGAGCTTACCACACACGGATGTAGTATCTTAGCACCATAGTGATGACACCTCAGTATATATATGATTCATTTACTGGTTATTCTTAGTGCAAGTTTAATTTTGCATTGTTAAGTAGATGTTTACTTCTTGGATATTAATTTTGGAATTGCACTATGTTAAGTGGATCAGATATCTACATTATGGTTATGTATATGTTTATTCTATCATGTATGTAGATGAATTACGCTTTTCAACTCAGTGTGTACTGAGCCCTCCTTGTGTTGTGTTGCATTTCTATGTGTTTTTAGGTGCTTCAAGTTGATTAACAAGTAGCTAAGGATGACTGTTGAAGTTATATCTAGAAACAAAATTTGTTACTTGTAGGGTCCATATGTTGGACATAGGCATTTAAGAATGATATCGTACTTCATTATTATATTGAACTCAATATGTATTAGCATTATAACGAAAATTTATTTTCATGATATCTTCTTTTATTTTGAGGTTTATGAATTGAGAGTGGCTCAATCATTGTTCTTGTACTTGTATTATGTTGAATAAATAAATAAATAATTTACGTACATTGTACTTGTTCTTTGTTTCAAATTTATTTCTTATGTTTAGTGGTAGCGTTACATTGGTAGATACATGAGCATTGAAGTTCTCACTAAAATGGGAGGTACTAGTGAAGGATTCTTGGAGGGGAAAACACAATACTTGTCAGACATGCTTTGTATGCCTTAAAACCCTAATTTGTAGGCTTGGTTGTAGGTCGTACTGTATAGCTTTTTTGGGAGCACAAGACGACCTCAAGAATCTTTTAAGTCTCTAAAAAGGGCGTCTAGATCAAAGCTTAGTTTCCCTCCTTTTTAAGGAATTGTTCAAGTTATTGGAGTTTTTCACTAAAGGTAGGCCTAATTGCTTGTAGCCCTATTTGGGAAGTAGCTATTGTGTTTCTTGGAACTCTATTAGGGTTTCAAGGCTAACTATGGTTGTAGGTATTCAAAAGGGTCCTAATGCCCTCCTCAAAGTTTATACCTTTGTTTGGAGTGATAGTTGAACATGTTGGGGTAGATTGTGGAGTTGGTGAAGAGGAAGCAATAAGGGCTAATGCAAGCCTTGGAAGTAGTGCGTGGAGCTGTTGTTCTATCTAATTGGTGTTCAGTAGTTGAAGGAAGTAGGATCTTAGGAATAGGATCCTAAAGAGAGTAGGGTAGTAAGTAACCATGTTAGGTCAGGAGAAAGACCTAAAGAAATCCTAGAGAAAGATGGGGTATGAGCAAGACTAGTGCTACATCATCATTCATCCTATATTTTTTATTGTTTCATATTAGAGTTATTCAGGGTATTAGACGGATGTAAAGGCATCTTCTAGAATGGCAATCTTCAGAAGGTGATCTAGATGAAGAAACCAAAGAGATCAATATAAGACCCTTCACTAGTTTGTAGGCTTCAACACTCATTCTATGATATTAGAAAATCCCCAAGGACATGGTATGAGAAGATGGATAATTTCTTGCTTTTGGAATCACTAGATGTCACTCTAATCCTACAATCTATATTTAGAGGCATGGGGGGTATCTTCTAGTTCTTTTTTGTAATGTGGATGACTTGATTCTCACAAGGATTTATCCGACTACCATGATTAAGGATACTTTGAGTGCTATGATAGATCATTTTGATATGACCTAGCTTGGTCTATTGCATTACTTCCTTATCTTCAAGTCTATCAATCTTTCAAAAGTATTTCTATCTTTCAACAAAAGTATGCTCTTGAATTTCTTCATAGATTTTGGATGGTCAATTTCAATTTTTCCCCTAGATGTATTTTTAGTAAGTTATTTTATTGTTTGCTAATTGTACCACTCTATTAGTTTATGACTTTTTGCATCAACTCTTGGTAGGCATTCTTTTGTCCTTGACACAATGTCATCTTGATATTTTTGTTGTAGCTAGTATTTCCTCCCATTTCTCTCAAGATCCTTATGAGAATCAATGAAAGATAGAAAAATATATTATAACATGAATTGAAGACATTAAATAGTTTGGTATTCACTGCACATCGAGAGCTACTCACACTGTGGGCTTCGTTGCCTCTTATTGGGATGGTGATTTTGATGAACAAAAGTCTAGTTTTTAAGAATTTTTTTTTCTTGGTTCCAATTCAATTGCATGGTCTTACAAGAAGAAAAAATCTATTGCATTATCATCAATAGAGTTTGAGTATTGACATTTAGTTTTGGAAAGTCAAGAGGTTCTTTGACTTAAGTAGTTGATGTTGAGTTTGGCAATGATCTCAATACTCTTTGATATGACAATCAAAGTGTCATTCATATTTCTTGCAACCTTTTATAGCAATAACATACCAAGCATATTTATAGATCCACATGTTATTTTTTTGAAGTATATACTTATGGAGCAAAGGTTACAAACTTCTTCAAAAACCTTTGGCATCTTGTCCTTATCTTTATTGCAAGTAATTTGATGAGTAAAAGAAGTTGTCTTTAAAGGGTCTTAAGGAGTTCAGCCTTTCATTTTTTCTTTCAATATTTTCATTTTTTCTCTCTTTTGGAGATTACTTTTCTCCCATAATTTTTTTTCTCCTTTTCTCTATTTTGAGAGATTTATTTTTATTGCATTGTAGTTTTGCTTTAGTACCTAACTTGGCCTAGTTGTTGTTGGGACCCTTCTTGCATCTCATATTGAATAATAATCCACCTAAGTTGTACTTAAGGGGAAGGGATGTTGGTTTGGGCTTAAGTTTACTTATGTGACTACATGACGTTTATATTCACTAGTAATTAGTTTCTCATATAATGTTTTGCATTTTTTTTTTTTTTTTGAGGTAGTTGGTTAACAATTGTTCTTGTACCTCCCTCCATGTTGTATTATGCATGCAAGTGCCAATACATCATGATAAACTTAATCGATTAATTTTTCATGGTGAGATAACATCTTGTTATGTTGCTTTACTTTGTTCTTGTGAAGGTTCTATTTAGTTCACAGGTCAAGTTTTTCAGTGCATCAATTCACTTATCTCTAGCAAGGGTGCATTTCAAACTTTGAGAACAACAAAATGACTTAAATGAGGGAAAAAATTGTATGAAAGTGTGTTATCGAAAGAAAGCATTCTCCTTGATATTAAACTATTTTTGAAAGGATATTAAAAATTCCTTTCAAATTATGTAGGTGAATTAGTGTAGTAAATTGACAGTAAATGAATTAAACTTGACATGTGAGTTTAGATTGTACTAGATTTTGGAATTGAAAAATAAATAAAATGATTGATCAAAATGCATGTATTGATTTAAAAAGAATGAAGTTGATTTGACTATGATAGATAATATGATGAGTGCATCCCAAATAAATGTTTGTCTTAAACCCTTAGTATGGCCCTTAACCCAAATAGACTAGGGTTTTGGTGTTTGATGAAACTACTTGATTTAGTTGCACCTACTAATTATTCTAGGAACATGATGTTTATTAGTTTCCATCCTTATATCTAGTGAATCTTATGAATTAACTTAACAATTAGTAGAAAATTAGAAGACACATTAAGCAACATACACAATAAATGCCTAAGTAGTCGACAATTATGCTAAGTAATTGAGACAATGCAAAAAATAATGTATATTAAATGAAGTGGCTTAGCATAAGAGCTAGGCTTTTACTGTTTTCTAGTAGAAGAGTTAATATAAATCTGATAACGAATGCCAATACCAAGTGTTCAATGAGGTGTGATCCTTTCTATAGTAGATGTAGATGGATGAAAGACTTTCTAGATCCTTGAAATGGTGATGGGGTGATGCTCTTTATATTAACATTAGTGGCAAACAAATGGATATTTTTAGTGTAGGATTTACCAAGAAATGAGTAATTAGGACTAAGTTGATTTGGGGTCTCAACCAATCTTGAAAATTGACATCAAGAGTCAAGTTTGTAACTGTGACCTTAAATTAGACATAAAAACAATGAGGAAAGAAATGGAATTGATTTGCTTAAAGGTAAAATGACATCAATTAATGTACAATGGAATGAAAAACCATTTAGAACCAAACCAATTTTGATCTTTACATGTTCAATATAATAATGAAATACACAAAATTCAAATTGTAACACGTTACCTAACATTAAGAATAGAATCAAAATAACATTTGAGTGTAGAGGAATATTTTAATACAAAGTGATTTTACATCACTTTTACATTAGCAATGGTTAAAAGAACATTTGTGAAAGTAGAGGAATATTTTTAAAATAATCGTTTTTTTAATAATAAAACTGACTATTGTCATTTGTAAGAGTAGAGGACTTTTTTTTTTGGGAAAACGCTAATTTATTTGATAAAGTACTTAGCCAACCCGAAAATTCATTTAAAAAAATGATGATCTGCCGGAATCGAACCAGCGACCTAACGATTACCGAAGGATTTAATGTCCCACTACAGTCCTCCGCTCTACCAACACTACAGTCCTCCGCTCTACCAACACTGGGTTGTTTCATGTATATCTAACGCTTTTCTACGCCCATCTGCATAGTTTGTTCAAATTATCTAACGCTTTACACAAATCATACGATAATTACAGTTAACCCATGGTTTGTTCAAATTATCATTAATCAGTCTTTATATCCATGGCAGAGATCAATGCATAAATTATTACAACTTATATTACATTGGTACACTCTTCAGAGTGTATAACAATTAAAGGATCATGACTGCGATCACCCACAGAGTCATTGAGTTCCTTGAGACTACATTTATAACAACTAACTTGGAATTAAAAAAATCAAATTATTTATGGTACCCACGTTTGCTACATAAGCAAAAGCTAAAAGTCCCTTCCTCAGTGAATGGCTTTCAAAAGGATTTGAATCCAACATTATGCATCTCTATCTTTGGGACAAGATTTAAGAGTGTGGTTGAATGAATCTACTTTACTTCACCTGACTAAGGAAGCCCATGAACTCGAGATGAGGACTAATATATGGAAAACTTAAAAATTAACTATAGAATTTTGGATTCTTCAAAATTTATCAAGCATTCCATCCATGGCTCTAGAAATCATATACAATTTGTCTATCTAAAATATAGATATACTGACTAAATTAGCTATTGAATCTTAAGTTTTGTAAACATTTTTCAAAGTTCACCAAGCATTATATCTATGAGTCAAGAAATCATATAAAAATTATCATTGCTAACTAAATTAACTATTGAATTTTAGGTTTTGTAAACATTCTTCAAAGGTCACCAAGCATTCGATCTATAGCTCAAGGAATCATATACAATTTGTCAAGATAAAATATAGACATTCTAACTAAATTAACTATTGAATTTTAGGTTTTGTAAGCATTCTTCAAAGTTCACCAAGCATTCTATCTATGGCTCAAGAAATCATATACAGTTTGTCAAGATAAAATATAGATATGTTAGTTAAATTCCAGTCATCTTGTTAACTACAAGTCATTTAAAGATAAGTATGACTAGCTTATATATATTTTATATACATATACAAAAAGTCGAGAGATATCCTTCTCAAGGCACCTATTTTCATAATCGGACTCACTGCAATAGGCACCTCAAGAAGGATATCTCTCGAATTTTTGTATATAGATAAAATATATATATATATATATATATATAAGCTAGTAGCAGCCGCAGTGCAAAATTAAAGACATTATCATAAGAATATATAATATTTTATGGTACATTATATATTTTATATGTTCACCTCAAAATATGTTTAATGTAATAGATTCCCTTTGGAAAAAAATCTATTACCACTTATATACAATTAATACAATCCAAATATTTTTTTTTTATTCAAATAATTAGAATTAAAAGTAGAGTTGAAATAGAGTTTCGATTTGCATTAGTGGTAGCATAAATTTGTATTGTTAAGGATAGATTATAATTTGAAAAAGAAAAAATGTCATAATAGGGCTTATATACTCTATAATATATATATTAGAGAGAAGAAAAAAGTTATCAAAGCTTTTTTTTATAATAAATATTTTTTTGATAAATTATTAAATGAAAACATCTCTCTTACACTCATGTCTCTTTATCCCTCATCCTCTTACTCTATATATACCTCATGTCTTACCCTCATTCCCTTGTATCACTCTCTCACATACTCCCTCCTATGATTACCCATCTCTCTACTCTACTCTTCCTCTCCTTATCACCATATCCATCTATTTTTTGCCTCAATTATCCTCTTTTTTATGTTTAACTCATCTCTCTCAGCTTCTCCATCTAGCTTTCTTCAATCTCCCCCCCAACACAACCATTGCTTCCCCAATATGACCATCTCTCCCTCCTTCCATGGACACCTATTACATGTCATAATTATTCTCTTTATCTCTCTACCTCATTTGATGCCTCATCCCCATTCTCTCTCTCTATGTGATTTATCCCCTTTCCCTCTTCTTCCTTCCATATCCATCCCCCTCTCACCATCTATTCCCCCTGATTGCTTTCTACCCTCATCTCTACCCCCTCTTCCCTATTTATCCTACCTCCTACCCCCTCATACTATCTTTTCCCCCCTAATTTATACCATATACCCCCACCACCCCCCCACCCCCCCGCCTCTCTCTCTCTCTCTCTCTCTCTCTCTCTCTCTCTCTCTCTCTCTCACACACACACACACACACACACACACACACACACACACACACACGTGCGCGCACGCGCACCCCTTGTCTTATGTCTCTTTATCTCTAAAATTCTCTATCTATGTCTACCTCATGTATTTCACTCTCTCCCCATTGTCTCACTCTCTCTCTCTCTCTATCATGTCACCTTGCATTATTTATCACATATATATCTCTCTCCCCCTCTCTCTTAGTTTCTACTACATTTCTAACCCCATCCCCTTCTTTCATTCAATATCACATGCCCCCCCCCTCTCTCTCTCTCTCAAAATCGAGTTATCCTCTTTTTCTCTATATCTCATCTCCCCCCTCTCCCTTTTTCTATCTCTTCACTCTAACCATTCTCTCTCTCTCTCTCTCTCTCTCTCTCTCTCTCTCTCTCTCTCTCTCTCTCTCTCTCTCTCTCTCTCTCTCTCTCTCTCTTCTCTCTATCATGTCACCTTGAGTTATCTATCTCATATATCTGAGCTCTCATCCTCTCTCATAGTTTCTACTTCATTTCTCACCCCAATCCCCCCTCCCCCCCTCTCTCTCCTTTACTTTCCTCTTCTCATCTCCATCTTCATCTATTGTGGACCTGAGTTATCCTCTTTCTTCATATCTCATCTCCCCCCTCTCCCTTTTTCCATCTCCCCACTCTAACCATGTCCTCTCTCTCTCATTTCAAAGGATTGACTTCGCTTGTAAAATTTGACTTCATTTTAAAATTTCATTTATATTACTAAATTTTATATAATATTTAACATTTTTCGTCTATTTCTAAATTTTTTTCAAATTCAAAAGTTTATTGTTATAGTCTTAACTTCATTATTTAATCAGATCATTAAAGTTTAATTATATTAATTAAATATAATTTAATATTTAACTTTAATTTAACTATTCAACATTAATTTAATAATTAGATATACAAATTATAAAATTTAAAATTTAATTTATTTAAATTTAAATTAAGGAATGGCTATAATGAACTTACAATAATAAATAAATTTGAAATATAAATTTTGAACAATCACCTAAAAGATCTTATGTGCAATAATTTTTAAAATGAAATTTTATTATTTTGAGTAGTTCATAATTTTGACTAATCTAACTTTATGAAAATTTACATTTAATTATAAATTATTCAAGGAACAAAGAGTAAATGCATAATTATTGTGGTCTTATTTTTATTTATTATTTTTATGTGAATGACTTGCTAGTCCAAATTTTAATTAAAAACATTAATCTCATCAATGTTATAATTTAATATATTTAAAAACAGATAAATAAAAATTTATTATAGAAACATCATCATGTTTTATGTTTGTAGTCTAATTTTGTTTAGTTTTATTACCATTAAAATTTGAGATTGTACTATATAATCTATTATCAAATTAAAATAACATTTTATACCATTTATATGTCAATCTTAAAAAATAAGTAGAGAGATTTCTCAAGTCTTAAAAATATATAATCCTTTGCAAATATAATATTCTTAAAATATAAGTTGTAAGGATTATGGAAAATATTCTTCAAATATGAGATTTTATTTCTTTGTAATGGAACTATTTTTGGCTTTTCAAGAACATGGAACCTGAGCCGAATGAGGAGCAGTAGTAGGGGAAGAATAATGATAATTGAAACCATCATAAATTAGGTGATTAACATTTAACAAATGATCAACATGCACATAAGCCATTGGTGTGACTAGTGCAGGAGAGTTATACTAATGTGGACATGGTAGCCAGAGTTGGGTAGCAAAATGCATACCTGACTAGACTATTGTACTACAAGCATGGAGCTTGCAGGGAGATGTAACGATTTTGTGAAATCCATGTCATATGAGTTGAAGCCATGGCCTTCGATCTAGTCCTCTCCTTGGTTGTTCCATATATGGAGGCATTAAGGTTTAAACACAAAAGCAACTTGCACAAACTTTCACCTCTAGCCTCTCATATTCCTCAAATAGGTTTTCCAAATCCTTGTTGGATTTGATCAAAACCATGGCATCAGAATCCTTGGTCGGCAAATGGAATTTTTGGGTGATGATCAAACCAAGGATCTTGGTCATTTTTGTTACAAGATCTGCAATAGAAAATGGATCAGCAAAAAACATCACAAAGAAACCATCGATTGTAAAGATCATATAAATTCATACAAATTTCACTCATCCAAACCTTCAAATTTAATGCTTTGATCGAAACTTTGGCCTCCCCTCTGACATATCAGATCTTCCCATCAGCGAGACAAGGAAGAGTCTGCCTGCCATAGCTGTAGGCAAATGATCTCCATCAAAGAGAGTGGCAGATGAGGAAATGAAATATTCATCCAATAAATAAAATGAAATTTGTTGCAAAGCTGAGTAATACTCTTCACTTATCATTTTTTGAAGGCATTGGCTATGAATAAACTTAATCCAGTACAACATCCACTCTCCTTCTTAACTCTCATTAAATATTAATGAAAATCGTAGAGCACAATAGTTATTGTTTGCAGAAAATGACTCTTTAATGTTTGTTGTTACATTTTGTTGGCATGCATTATTATCAATTACATTTGTAGTGAATAGATTTAAAAAGAATTATAAAATATCTGACTCTTAAATGAAGATCAATTTTTTAAAAAAAATTCAAAATGTTTATAACCATGGATGCTCCCATTGTAGAAGCCTCTCAGCTTAATGACAAGTTTGAATTTTAGAAATAATTTTGAAGTTATTAGAGTGTGGTTTTATAAGGAGACTTTAAGTTCTATTTCTATGGAGTGGGAGATTCGTTGAAGTAAAAAAACCATGGTTATAGAATTGCTTGAACATTTTCTTCAAAAACAAAAGTTCTTACTTTTTAGAATAACATAAGAAGGTACAACAAGTGGGGACTAGAAATTAGACCACCAACATATCTAGTTCCATTGAATTGAATATGTTAAACAAGTTGTGTAGTAATGTAGTAATAGTACTTGTTTTTAGTTTAGAAATCAATTATAATTATAATATTTAATGTAATTACAATTTTGATTATTTTATTATTTATCCAAATATTTATTATTTAAATTTTACATATTAATTAAAATATTTAAGACATAAATAGATATGGTATTTAATTATTTTAGTATTTGTAAAAAAATCAACTATTTATGAAAATGAATTTATTCTAATTAAAAAATCATAAATGTGCAAACTAATAGAAAACGTATGTAGTAAGTTCCTATGAAACAACTAATATATTCTTTGAGTGAAATATTACAATTTTGTTTGTTTACCAAAGTCATAAAAAATAGGGATTTGGCTTTCAAAAACAAACTAATTAATAGTATTTATAGTCGAATATATTTTTTTTTAATACAGATTTTTACTTCTTAGCAATTAATAAATCATATGAAGATACAATGCTAATAAAATAATTTATTTAAGTTCAAAGCTATATGTCACATATATCTAACAAAAAAAAATATTATGATAAAATAGTTAATATGAGAATGTTGTTCTATTTAATTTATTTTTATTAATTAAGTTGAAAAATCTAGTAGAGTGAGCATTTTAGAATGACAATTATCTTGTATGAAGTTGTTGAGTAAAATTATTGGAGTTGTTGAATGAATTTTTTTATGGTAATATAAGGATGTTTAAAAAAAAAGATAAATTTAACTGTAGCATTTAAAAGAAATTAACAAGCTCATCATTTAAATGGACTAGACATATAGATTATATTGTAGTGAATTATGAGTAGATAAGATGTAAATTTGAGTATAGCATATATATGATTATAAATATACTTAAAGATGTAGGATTTATACATGCATATTATTGATTGACAAAAGTTGTAAGATATTTGTTAGTCAACTATTAGTATCATAGTTATTATATTTATTTCTAATATTTTATATAATTTCAATTGAAATTAACAACCTTAGTAGAATGAATAAATATATGTTCTTATTGTTTAAATATGGTAATTCAAAACAATTAAGATTTGAGTAGGTTAAGTAGAAATCTATTTACTTAAAAATAGTTTTTAGGTAAATTAGTAAGTAAATAAAGTGATAAGTTTAATTTATAAATATTTTTATCATATGGAAAGAATGATTGACAACTAAATATTAAAATGCACTAAATTTCAGGTGAAAATAGCTCAATATGGAGGACGCCTCCCAAAAAAAATCCTCATAACACAAATTTCTGTAAACCAATCATATTTTAAATAAATAATTTTTTTGTTAAAAAAAACTAGAAGTACAAATTAATTTTTTTTATCAAAATTGTGATAGTTTTCAAAATAAAGAAAATAAAGCATTTTGATTGGTTAAGTTAATTCACTAGTTTGGACAAGTGAATGCAATAATATTGTCCACAACAAGTAACAGCTTCCAGAGATAAAAAATTTAAGCATGAACTCCTCTATGAAATTCATGGGATGTGTCACTTTAATATTCTTAAGAGAATCTCTAACAATGCCTACTAATTCTTTTTTAGGAAGCTCCCCTCCCTACGACCACCCATAGTAGTATATTTTTTTCTTAAGAGCAAATTAGATGATGTAAACTCTCAATTTAAAGTGTTTACAAGAAAGATTGGAGTTATTAGTCATGTATTTTTGTTTCAAGTTCAAATTAGAGGATATGAACTCTAAATCTAGGGCATTTAGAAGAAAGATCTTGACTATTTTTATGCGATTAAAGAAGATGTTATCAGGATCAGAAGTGGAGATGAATGGAAAACTACTTTCAAAACCAATGAAGGATTCTATAAGTGAATTGTAATGTATTTTGGCATTTCAAATACTCCTAGCACTTTTATGAGACTTATGACTGAAGTATTGATGTCTTTTATTGCTAAATTTGTAATAAATTACTTGATGTTATCTTGATTTGTAGTTCTAGTGAGGAAGAGCATCGACACCATTTAGATTTGGTCTTCAAAAGATTGAATGAGGAAAACTTAATGATCAAGTGTGAATTCATGAAAATAGAGTTGGTTTGCATTGGATTTGTGGTGACTAATGGTTTACTGAAAATGGATCCCAACAAGGTGAAAGTTATCTTGAATTGGCTAACTCCTAAATTAGTTTTTGAGGTGAGAATTTTTCATGGTTTAGAAACTTTTAAAGAAAGTTTCTAAGAGGTTTCAACTATGTGTGTGCTCTTATTTTAGATATTGTAAAAGGTGAGAATAGGAACAAGTTTGTTTGGACTTCTGTCGAAGCTAAAAAGAGCTTCCAACTTTTAAAATGGTGAATGACTTGCAATACTTGATTAGTTCTAGAAATGAGCACCTCTCCCACCTAGATCAATCTTTTCAACATCAAAGGTTATTCTTTTGGGTCCATGTTTTTCAATGACAAGAATCGATGTATTGCTTTCTCACTAGAGCATCTCTTTCAAGTACAATTAAAGTTTGATGATTGCCAAAGCATTCTAGGATAACATTATTTTCAAATAGTGCATATTTGTAAGTTTTCTAGGAAATCTATTCGGTGTCAAAATCTTTTTAATGTTGACATAAAGTTAACATTGGTATCTAGTGACGTTGTGACGTTGTGACTCTTTTATTTTTTGGCTTCTTTATGTGTTCCATAGTATTGTCGATTGTAATCATGTTGTCCTTGCCTATTTATGCCTTTAATGTGTTTATGAAGAGCTATCTCATCTCCGTGGTGTGCATGGTATTCTCTTTCTCTTTTACAAGTTACTCTCTTTGAATATGTATCTATTCATAATCAACCTCACTCTTTTTTATTTGCAAGAGTCCATTCTTTGTATTTCAAAATTGCATGCTAGGTAAGGGATTTTGTCAAAAGTGCATTTACTAAGGAAGATGAGAGAATCAATAATTCAACTAAATAATCTTCATTAAGTTAAAATAAATATAAATTCTATTAAATAATGACAAAACTAATAAGAGAATCAAGAAGTCAATTGAATAATCCTTCTTCGAGCTAAAATAAGTATGAAGTCTATTTAACAATGATAAAAGTGAGTTTTGAACTATTTCTTAATGTCAACAGAATCTAAAATCCCAAAACATGATTCATCACACTAGAGAAGCCATTTTCAATGCATTTACAATATGAAAATAAACAAGGCACATCTTCGCTACTGATTGTTTTATTGTTCCTCTATGGTTCCATAAAACCTAATTTGGTTTGAATAATAATAATTCTAAAATATTTTTGATATTATTTCAAATTTTGACCCTTTTGGGGGGCTTGAAAGTATTATTCACAATAAACTCTTTTCTTCTTGAAAGGGTTTCTCAAGGTTTTAAAAAAAAAACTATATGAGGAACACAATTTTTTTCGTTCTATTTCATTTAAAATTATGTTAGCAGTGTTTCTCTTACATAGGCATATTGTGATTATTCCTCCTGAATGTTTTCATTTTGAAGCTCGATAAAGATAAGGTTTATGAATTGTTTAAGGATTAGGCAACTTGATCAAAATAAAATGACAAAACCATACTTCAATATTCTCTAGTCATATATCTTTCATTCAACCCAAGTGAATGTATTAAAATTTACAAGATTTCCATAGTTATCAGACCATTGCCATTTCCATTTAAAAAACAAAAAAAGTGCATGAAAGTGTAAATTGGCAGTGCCCTCTCCTAAATTAGGAATCCTACCTTGCTAACCCCCCTATAAAATATCATGAACTCCTAGACTCCTTTTTACATATCATATATCTTTGAATGCGGATTTGTTAGCAATATGGTCAAATAGATGTATTGGTGGTTATCATTTATGGCAACATGTATTCAACATTTCATTTTTATATTTAGAGATATAAAATTGTCTAAGTGTTAGATAGTTTGCAACAACACATAGAACATATGTCATATGCATGGATGACTCATTGAGAGTTAGCTTATGCGTAATTAAGGGAAGCTCTACGACATTTTCATGATGATGTGTACCAGTGCACAGGTGTGTATAAACAATACAACATGAGTTATGCTTGAAATGCCAATGTGGGTATTTAACTAAACAAAATAGAGTATAGCAGAGAATTGGATTGTACAATTTGAGGAATTATTTTGGTTACAAAATAATTACTAAATCATGATGAGCTGACTATGTGGATATTATTCCATAAGTTATTTTATATTATGTAAAGTGTGTGAAGACATAAAGGCTGATTGAGAAAAGAGTTATGAAGATGCGAGGTATGAGTAAAGATCTTATCTTACAAAAAAAGGTGTGTTATGCAAGTGAAAGAAGTGTGCAATATATGATGTACTATGAGACATATGATCTATGCAAGATTTTTGATTGATGATAGGCAAACTACATCTGATATATGATCAGAGCAAGTGTCAAATACAATAGACAAAAAGTATTGTATGTATATCTATTCTTGTGAAGAACTAAATTGTATAATTTCATGTTAGGGCAGTGGGCTCTTCTTGTATACAGTGTATTTGATCTAGCAACTCCTAATAGGGTTGAGGCTTCTAACAAGGCCTAGTCCTCTAACAAGGACTCAAGACACTATATGTACTTCATAGACTCCTAATAGGGTCAATATCCTTAACAAGATCCTATTGTTTAGTGAATCATCTAGTGGGTATCATCCCCACTGGGATTTTCCCTTGGACAGGGTTTCCCTAGTTAACAAATAATCGTGATATGATTTCTCTATGTGCATGGTTATATTTACTATTCAACATTGTTGGTTTACTTTCATATGCAAGTTATAAAGTAATTAACAATATTCAGTTTTGGGAAAAAGTGTGTAGAATATTGATTCACCCCCCTCTCAATATTATCTATTTTTAACAATTGGTATCAGAGCCTAGTTACTCAGAAGAAGTTTAACAACTTGAGTAAGGCCCCTGAAGATATGGAATAGTTGAAGAAAAACCTTGAAGAAACTCTTTAGTAGATTGACCTTCTTACTGATGAAAGAGATAACCTAAAAGATAGGTATGAAGATGCAAAAGTTTTTATTGGCAAGTTAAAAGATAAGATTGATGATCTAAAATCTGGCAAGGAATCAATTGTGCAGACTAGTGACATGAAGTAGGAAATCTCTAGAAAGAAAATGAGATTTTGAAACATGAACTAAAAATCATTGAACTTAAGTTGAGTCTTAAGAAAAATGGTTGCAAGAATGAACCTGAACTGAAAATTGAGAATGAAGATCTTAGATCCCAGTTAAGTCAAGTTACATCTAAACTAGATACTATCAAGATTGAACATGCAAAATTAGAAAAGTACAATATCATTGTGAAAGGAGAATTGACACAAGCGAAGCAACAATTAAAGAAACTTTATCCAAATAGTGAGAAGATAGATCAAAAAATATTGCACCAGAGACCTTCATATGACAAGACATTACTTGGATATTTGATTGGAGAAAAATCAACCAAGAGAGTTGAAATTAGAAGAGAAGCAGATCTAGTTATTGATTCCCCTAAGGAATCTAATCTGAGTAAGCTAGAATCAAGCACATCTACTAAAGTATCAAAAGAAGTAGAATTAATTGATTTGTTAGTGAAACATGATGAACCTAAGAAAATAGAGCAAGTTGATAAATCTAAGTAAGATGAACCACCCAAGGAAGTAAGATGTGAGTTCAGAGGTAGATGTTTCATATGTAATTAAGTTGGAAACATAAAAAGAGACTAAATAGGTAAGTCTTTTAAACACATTAAAATTTTCTATTGTAATAATTGTCATGGTTATGGACATAAGGTAAAGAATGTAAGAAACCTAAGTTTGATAGTAATAATGCAAATAGTAGAATTTTTAGGAATACTAACCCTATAGGTAAGGAAAGAGGAAGATCACATAATAGATCCAATAATGGAGAGAAATATAATGGAGAGAAAAACCATTTTGTATGTTACAAGTGTAAAAATCTTGGACACATTGCAAGAAATTGCAAAGCACATGAGAACCAGAATGGAACTAATCAGAGAAGAAATGCACATGTATGTCATTTATGTAATAGCTTCAGACACACAACGAGATATTCCATAATGGATAGAAGGAACTTTAATAAGAATCCTAATAACAGAAAGAACAACAACAAAAATGATAGAAGGAATGATAATAGCAGTGACAACAGTCAAAAGGAAGCAATTAAACAACATTTTGATGAATTCAGAGAAGCATTTGTGACAAATAAAGATCCAAAAATCTCTTATACAATTTTGGAGGAATAGTTCTTCAATGCGCTTGATAAGATATTGAAGTCACATATTGTTTGTGACTCATCCTACCTGAATTAAGTAGTTTTAGTAGATGTAGTGCATTAGTTGGCCAAAACTGATGTTAGAGAGATAGTTGGAACTTATGTAGTTAACAAGAGTTTAAGGACATAGAGAGAAGGCTATGTTCAATTGTGCAAGTCTTGATATGATCGCAGTGAGCAAGAATTGAGATATCAAGCTTACGGGTAAACAAATATAGTATTTGAATCTATGGTATATACACATTTAATACGTAGTGTGATTTGAAATAATTTAAGGATCACAAGCAAGATTTTGTGTACCATTTTTTCATTTGAAGTTTCTTTAGTGAATTGAAGAGTGATTTGATAGTGAATTGAAGTGTGTAGTTAAGGTTGTAAAATGGAAAGTTGCAGAAGCCCTAAATCATGATTTAAAGGTATTTTGTGAAGTTTGAATCTAGTCTTTCATTATTTATTGTTGCAATTCAATGGCTAGTCAAAAAAATTATGATGTGAGTGATAGATCACAATATGTTTTCAAGAAGCATCTATTTGTGTCACTATTGGATGACCCAATGGGTGCATTTTCATGTTACATGTTGAGGATATTAGAAGTTATATCCACTATAAGATAGAAAGTATTGGTGATGATGATATTCATCAGGATTTAGAAAAAATGTGTAACAATGACTTATTCTTGAAGTCTAAGTATGCACACCTAGATGGATTAAATCTAGTGAAGTATATTTTCTATACAGAATTTGACAATCACGACTGGGCCTGAATTATTCTAAGTAGGGTACACAATGATATGTTGTGGTTAGGTGATGCAACAATTTGTTATTGACAATGACCTAATTCATAAGGTCACAAGATTGAGTAATGAAGGTTGTAATCCTATTAATGAGAAGAATGCCAGGAAGATGGTGGAAACAAATCTAAATACTAGGTTTGACGGAAGAAACATGAAGATAGACTCCATTCAAGACAAGAAGTAAAGCTACCAAACAAGATATTAGGATACAAGTTCAACCATGGATCAAGGGTTAACTCAGTACCAGCCATATTTTTGCATACAACTTATGTAATGGAAATATAAGGAAGAAAAGTTAATCTGTGTGAGATTTTCAAATTGCAATTGTTGGATAACATTGCAAAGTTGAAGAAACAAAGAGTGCAATTTTTAGATTTGAGTCCTATTGACTCATCTATTCTTTTATGCTACAAAGAAGTTTCCTAGAATGATAAATTGGGATAGCAACAAGTGTGCAATGAAGATGGTGGCTCAATGATATAGATGAAAGTTAGTAGATGCCAAAGATAATGACATAGACAGGATGATGAAGAGTTTTTAGATAGAAATGAAATAGAGGTATAGAATACCTCCCTCCATGGTGGAGAAATACAAGGATGAATTATGCTCAATGGTGGAAACTTATAAAACTTGTATGGAAGTTGTGGTGCCAAGGGTTATGTTTATTGAGCCCATGAGATATGAGATGAGCACAGAGCTCATAGAATGGTATGCATAGATCATACTCCAGTCAGAGAAGGACGTAGAATGCCCTAGATGGGGAACATATGAGGAGAAAATGAGAATAGTTCACTATGAACTACACAACAAGGAGAACAAGAAGAAAGTAGAGAAAGTGATTGATTCTATCCTTACAGAATCAGGAATGACAAGAGAAGAATTCAATGAGGTAAAAGACATTGCGCTGGAAATGAAAGAAAATGGATAGACTGAAGTAATTGCAACAACTCCTAATTGTAGAAAATCCTATTGTTGTTGCAGGACCTTTAGAAGGTGTGAAAGTAACACAACCATGTATGGAGGCCCCTAGTGCACCTTATGCAGTAGTTACACAAGTGCAACCTGTAAAGACAAGAATCGAGCAACCAAGAAAGTAGCAAAAGGTGGAAGCATCTACTATGCAGATAAAATAAAAAATATTAGTGAAGGTGAAGCAAGAACCTACACCATCACCAAAGAAAAGGGTCAAGTAGACCATCAGTGGACCAGATATGAGAAGAAAAATTATGCAAGTAAGTGATTCAGAAAGTTCTGAGGATGAAGCTAGAGATAGACCAGTAGTACAAGATGTGTAGGAAGGCATAACTACAGCTGGAAAGAGAGCATGGAAACCAAAGGTAGAAAACCTAAACATGTAAATTATTAATGATGACAATTTTATATAGTTGAATAAGTATTATAACTTGTAAAGTAATATGGGTAGAAGGTAGTTAGAGAATGCATGTGTAAGAAATATGATTTTGAGGTATAAGAAGTTTGATAACATTCAGAATCGGATACCAAAAGATCTGTAGAATAGGCTTATAAATAGGAAAAAGAGAGTATTGGAAGAAGATCTAAATACGAGGATCTCTATGATTAGTAAACTATGTGAGGTTGACTCTAAGGATGACTTAGACATAATTTTGAAGGGTATTGAGCCCTTGTAGAGGAACAAAAGAAGAGAAATTCTTCTGATGGGAGGAAATTATGAGGATGTAAGGAAATAAATAGAGGGAGCAATTGTAAAGTACATGACCACATACCAAAGATGAGTTGTAGTCAAAGTCAAACAACCTAGTATATGTACAAGAAAGTACACCTTCTAGTGAAAAGGAAGAAGCCGAGGAGACACAATAGACACTTTCACCACAACATATTATTATGGGTATTGAATCCATGAAAGTGGATAGTACACACATAACTATTGTTGCGAAAGAAAACCCATTTGTAGCCTATGACCAAGCTATTTTTGGAAATATTACAGCTTACTCCAATTCAGATGAAGATGGAGAAGAGAAGAAGAAGTAGAGGAGTTGAAGAAGAAGAAAGAAGAAGAGAAGAAGAAAGAAATAGAAAGGTTAGCAGAGGAAAAGAGGATATAAGAAGAAAAGAAAAATGAAGAGGAAGAAAAGAAAAGGAAATAAGCAGAAAGATTGGAACAAGAGAAGAAGAGAGCTAAGGAAGAGAAGAAGAAGGAAGAATAGAAAGTAGTTACTCTTACAGTCACTCTAGTAGTAGCAACATCAACAACAACAAGATTAGTGCCATCAAATGATGAAGATTAGTAAGGATTGATGAGCTGACTGAGAAAATTGTTTGAGAAGAACAAATTAGTAAATTCTTTGGAGAATACATTAATTGAAGTCTTGGATAGAATGCAGAAGAAAATTATCACAACTATAGAAAAATCAAGACTTGTAGTCAAAGGCCAAAGATTTAGTGAAGATATTTTATAAAGATTTCACAACTCTAGTAGAAGTCACCTCAATGCAAGCATAGGCAAAGCATGATGCATCACTATTTGTGTCAGTATGCACTTATGTGAGAAATGATTTGAAAGAACTTGATGGAAGTATCAAGGAACTAAGAAAGAACAATGATGAACGGAAGAGATTGTATGGATAGTGGCCACTGTCATACAAGTACCTAACTGATTTTGAGAACTAAATTAAGGGAAAGTTGAGTGAACTTGAAACACTCATCGCTAAGTTACATCTCCCAGAGACTAGTATTAAGGACTATAAAGTAGAAGTTGAGAAGATACATGACATGATTAGAGGCTCAAAATCTAATGAGGAGAAGGCAGCAAAGAGATTTTCTACTCTAAGAGAAATTTTTTCAGCAAATATTAAGATTTTGCAGAGGCAATTAGAGGAATGTCTTACAATTAAGACTTCCTATGAAAAATTTGCCTATACTAAATTGAGCGCAGTTAAAGTGGCATCTTATGCACTATACACACTAATTAATATTTCATATACAGTAAAGGAGAACTAGAAGAAGGAAATGGAAAGACTAAAACTTGTATATGCAGATTGTTTTTCCATAATATCAAGTTGATCAGCAACAGACCACCCATTTTTTTTTATACAATTTTATTTTCAACACCTTTGTTATTGATGTCATAGGGGGAGTATTATGTGGAAGGAAAATTGTATATTTGTAAGTTGTATATTACATATGTAAGGGGGAGTACACTTATGTACTTATGTATCATTGCAAAGGAGATGTAAGGAATGTAATGATTCATCAAGACATGAATAGAATTGTTATTTTTGAAGGCAATTTTGTGTAGTTACTTGTATTTGTTTTTTACTATATATGACATCATTTTGAGACTCAGTCAATTTTCCCAAATGTCACCATCAATGCCAAAGGGGTAGATTGTTGGCAATATGGTTAGATACATGTATTGATGCTTGTCATTTATGGCAACATGTCTTCAACATTTCATTTATGCATTTAGAGATAGAAAATTGTCTAGATGTTAGACAATTTACAACAACACAGAGAACAGGTGTGATGTGTGAAGATGACTTGTTGAGAGTTAGCTTATGAGTAGTTAAGGGAAGCTCTATGAAATTATCATGTGATGTGTACCAGTGTGTAGGTGTATATAGACAGCACAACATGAGTTATGATTGAAATACCAGTGCGGGTATTTAATAGAACAGGACAGAGCATAGTAGAGAATTAGATTGTACGACTTGAGGAATTATTTTGGCTATGAAATAATTACTAAGTCATGATGAGCCAACTATGTGGATATTATTCCATAATTTATTTTATATTATGTCAAGCATGTGAAGACATGAAGGATGATTGAGCAAAGAATTATGAAGATGTGAGGTATATGTAAAGATCTTATCTTGCAAAAAGAAGTGTGTTATGAAAGTGAAAGAAGTGTGTGATATATGATGTATTATGTGACATATGATCTATGCAATATTTGTGATTGATGATATGTGAGCTAAATTTGATATATGATCAGAGCAAGTGCAAAATACAACAGACAAAAAATATTGTATGTATATCTATTCTTGTGAAGAACTGAATTGTATAATTGCATGCTAGAGAAGTGGGCTCTTCTTGCATACATTGCATTTGTTCTACCAAATCCTAACAGGGTTGAAGCAACTCTTAATAGGTTTTAGGCTTCTAAGAAGGCCTAGTCCTCTAACAATGACTCAAGATAATATATGTACTTCATAGACTCCTAATAGGGTCAATATTCTTAACATTATCCTATTGTTTAGTGAATCATCTAGTGGGTATCATCCCCACCAGGGTTTTCCCTTGGCTAAGGTTTCCCTAGTTACCAAATAATGGTGTTATGAATTATCTATGTGGAATGGTTATATTTACTATTTAGCATTGTTAGTTTATTTTTATATATAAGTTATAAAGTAATTAACAATATTTAGTTTTAGGCAAAAGTTTGTAAAATATTGATTCACCCCCACCCTCTCAATATTATCTATTTCTAACAAAAGTTACATATATCATAATCAAGCTCTACTTTAACTTGATTTTTTCAACTATCTTATTTGCTACACCTTATATTTATTTTGTTTTTCTTTTGAAATAAAAGTAGATCCAGTAACCATCCAAAATCTTAATAAAATACAAAATAACATTAATCTAAAGAGTTTCTTATTTAATACTACATAATATATAATTAAAAAATAACCAAATGAATACACTTCAATAAATACTTATGTGTGCCTAACCATTTCACTAAGAATTTAGCTCCTAATTTAGAAATTATCTGTCAAAATCAATTGAACCTCCAATTAAGGCTTAGTTTTGTATGATTTTTTGATTGATATCTTGGCCACAATGCTTCATAGCAATGTACATGCTTTAAGAATTCATTGGCAGATTATAATACTCTATAATCCATATTTTGTACTTCAGAAGAGAATTGGGAGAAAATATATTATCATATTCCTAGCATGGTGAATAGAGTGTTGCATTGTTGACCCATGTTTATGTAGGTATACCATCTATAAATTCAAGTCCCTTCATTTTTTTACCAATGGGGTGCACTAATCTTCAAAGGATGGTCAATGTACATCCAAAGCATTAGGAAGGTGAATATATGAAACTCAAAGGGAGCAACTAGAATGTGGGAGAAATCTTGAATGTACATATAATCTTCTTCCTCCTCAGTAGCTTTGTCAAATTTAAATAAAACTTTATGTGGTTCATGAGTTTTGGTTGTAGAAGATTTGAAACATATTTAATGTCATTTTTTTAGTTGTTGGAAAATATATCCTTGTTGAGGATATATGGGAAGAGACCTAGTAGCTACACATGCTAACTATGTGCACCTAGAACTCTTAATTTATACATCAAAATTTGTTGATTTTTTTTTAGTGAATCTTTATAGGTGACTAAAGAGCTTAAAGTGAAGATTTATATGTTTTTACATTTAAAAATCTCTCTATAGAAGTTGTAGAGTGAAAAGTGGTCAAAAAGTGCCATTTTAAAATGTTCACCTAGAACCAACCACTTCGACCCCCTAATAACCATCATGTTTAAGACACAAAAAACTATATATTTAATTAGTAAATAATGTTATGTCAATGAATGCTCACAATATAATTTGAATCCATCCATTAGGTAGAAAAGGTGGTGAAGGGGTGATTTTAATTAAAATACTTTGTCCTTAGTGTTAATCAAAACCCCATCTTATTACACCCATCTAAGCATCCCAGTTATTCACAACCAACCCTAAATCTTTTTGCCTTGACGCGTACCCATGTTCTCAAAATACCACTTTACCACTCATAGTTGAACCAATTACTAAGTTGAAGTAGCCCTAAAATGGTTCATTTTCTTAGTGGAGAAGTCACTCATTGAGCTCCCACCAATGCTTTTGTCACTTTTTTCTCTATCATTTTGCTCAACCTTGTTCTTCTTCTACATTTGAGGTGAGAAATCATGAAGTAGCAATATCACCTTTATTTTTCATTCACCTAGTATTATCATGAGTTTCATGCACTTTTCATTGTATGTTTTTTTTCTTTCAACATGAAATCATTGCACATATTGTGATAGAAAGAAATAATTAGAGAAAATGGTAAAGATAGTGTAGATTATCGATATAATCATTTCATTTTTTTGTGTTTTATGTGAATGTGTAAAGTATCTTGCATCTTTTGATAGAAATGTGGGGTTTTATCCATGTTTATCATTTTCTTCAATATATTTACCAAAATCATTTCTTTTTGTGTGATTTAATCATTGTTTGATAAGTAGGAGATACTTTTCCACAAAAAATCAAATTGTGATATTGTTATTAGGATTTAACTATGTAGTTTTGAGTCAAACTCATTAACCCTTATTTCATGAGTGGTGAATGTTCATCATGTTGAAGAAGGATATTGTTGAGAATAGATTGATAAAAGTATGATCAATATGTTTCAATCATTGTTTTGTCACGGATGTCAAACCTGCTATTTTCTAGTAAGACAACTACTTACAAGATTTAAGTACTATTACTTATTTGATTGATGAAGAGGATTTGATCAAAAGATGTAACAATAGCACCTAAAGGAAAGGTTGAGTTATGATATAGAAGGGAGTACAAGATTCAACTAAGACAGTGATATTCTAGTGCATTGATAATCTACTTAAGGTTGCAAAGGTTGGTTAGTCTAAGCAAGTTCAAAAGAACAAGTTAAACAAAGTTTGTCTACAAAGCTTGACTAAGTGGATAGTAGGTGCCGAGAAAAGTCAATGTAAGCTAAGAAAAAAATTAGTTTAGGTTGAGAAAAGGTAATTTATAGTGTATATCGAGTAAAACAGTGGATGCTAAGTAAATTTTAGTCGATGTCAAGCACAAGTAAACTTTAGTTCATGTCGAGTGATTCTATAGAGGATGTCGAGCAACATAGTGTTTGTTGAGCATTAGAAGCAAGTTAATGTTGAGTGGCTATATTACTTGAAAGATCATGAATTTGATAGATTTGAGCTGACAAGTTTGTGTTCTTCGATTGTGGGAACTAGGTGGAAGATAAGATTGATGAGCTGGTGGCACTAAATTCAAGGTAAACCATTTTGAGGAAAACTCAAAGAGGATTAAAGGAGAAGTTTCTAGAAGAGATATGAAATGAGGGGTAGATTCATTAAATCCTACCTAATCTTTCCTAACCCTAAATTAGATGATGGAGAATGAATGACAAAATATCTTAATTTCCTATTTATAGGGATCGATGGTTAGAAGAAAGGGTTGTCATGTGCAAGAACCTTAGGCAGACAAGAAGTCAAGGACATTGCTTCATCAAGTGACCTAAGAGAAGAGTCTACATTGGCATGTTAAGCATGAAGGCTTATGGGTATGAATGCTTGAAGGGTGAACAAGCTATCAGAGCTTAAATTTGTGAAGGCCAAGTAGAATGGAGGACTAAAACAAAGATTTGTAATCTGCAAATGGAGTTGTAAGTTGTTATCAGATCAAGCCTTACTGTTACTCTCTAATAATTGTATCAGTCTAAGGTAAATCCTTTGGATTAAGGTTGAACTAACAGTCATTTGTAAATCCTTTAACAAGGTGACATTCCAAGTGAATGGTCTAAAGTCCTCTAATAAGGCTCACTCCTAATAGGGTGATTGAAATCCTTTAACAGGGTCACATTTAATAGTGTGTATTGCAACCTTTAACAAGGTTGGCCTTTCACAAGGCATCACTTCAAAAGAGTGAAAGAGTAGCATGTTACTGATGGTTTTTCCAAAATTGGGTTTCCGCATAAATCATTGTGTCAAATGTGTTGTTAAATCTGTTATGTTTCATATTTACATTTCTACAAATTGATTTGACAGTAACCTACAAGTTTTAAGTGATTGCATAATCTAATGGATGCATGCATGATGATAAATGTTTTATGGGTTCACTAAGTTGTGAAAAGTTTTTGTTGGTGTAAATACGTATTTACTATTTACACTTTACTTAAGTTTACTTAGGTTAATGCATTATTTTATTATTTATTAGTTTGACACCTAGGAGTATGCCTACTCTTATGAGTTGTCTTGTTGGCAACACATGAGTTAGCAACTCTTTTATGCACATGGTGTCTACAACAAAGGAGTTAGCACTCTAATTAAGCATATGGTGTCTACAACATCTCTACATGAGATACACCTTGTCATACGCATCCTCTCATCTGTAATGGAGGATAATCCACTTCTGGTGGATGCGTGCTTAGTTGTGATGCTTATCTCCTAGCTCTTTCTAGAGACATTCTAGATGCATATTATAGGCCTTTATATATAGGCACTCCTAGTGTGTATGTACACATGACATAGATATTCATTCTCATATTATTATTCTGATCATACTTTATTGGTCCATTCTGTGCTTGTATTTGAGTTCCTTGATCTGGGCCTAAGGAAAATTCTTACATGGTATCAGAGATGAGGGAATTTCTCTTCACATAGCCATTGGAGACCATTTTCTTGCTTTACCTCTTGAAGGACCTTGAGCCAAATCCAGAGTATCGTAGTCACTGGGAGCATCTAGAACCAAAGCAAACCTCACTATTGCATTTGGAGCGTTAATTCAATGAAATTTGACTATAAATTTGCCTACTCTGGGCCATAATTGAATTTGAGGCAAAAAATTTTATAAATCGGCACTTGAAGGCCCGATTTGCAAATCCAGTATGATCATTTTCAGATCTTTTTAATTTATTTTTGAATCTCCTATTCTTTGCAATTTTTCATCTACAATTTTCAAAAAAAAAAATTAGGCCTACTAGGCCTGTAGAGGAATTTTTTTTGCAAGAACCAGGTAGTGAAATCTCGACCCCTGCAGGTGGAATATTCTCTAAATTTTTTGGCAAACTACACATTATATTCCATGGCGACATATTCCTTTCTTACCAACCAGTGGTTCCACTAAATTTTTGTCAAGCAGCTTAACACCGGATACCAATGACCAAACTCCAACTACCGGTAGACATACAACCTCACTTAACCAAGCTCTTTGTATACACCAGGGAGGCTTTGTGTTTTTAAACACATTGCACTTCACAAACCCACCACACGTGGGATAAAATCCTGCTATCAACAGTCGAACACTATATTTTCTCCCACCCGTCTTTTATTCACCAACCATAAAAGCCCTCCCTGTGACAATGTTCCCACCCAATGCCTGCCCTCACTACAAATAACTTGATGACTTCTTTCTGGCTTTAGAAAATTTATAATTCTCTCTACAATTTCTTAGCAATGTCGTAACACCTTTTCATGACCACTACTACTACCATTCAATAGTGAAACAACTTGAGGTTGGACTTCAGGGCAACATTTTTAATCTCCCTTCTACGAAAAATTTTCTGGCCCCCGCTACACTTTGAAAACCCAATGCCCAGTCGCAAGCTACCATGCGAAAACAACCTCCATGGCCACGCGACGTAGTCTATTGCTCAACCAATGCAATGCGACATCATAGTGGTGACCCAACATCAATATGCCATGCGAACATTCTAACTTAACAATATGACAGTGACACATAGGTGCCATGTGTCACTGCCACCTTGCAGTATTGTACATATACATCAGTGACTATACCTGCCACATCATTAAAACATCCTTTTTTTTGCTAACGTCAGCCAATCATGAGCCTAAATTCAACGATCGTCTGACTGTCATCTAGAGGCCAAATAACATTGTTGTGACATCCATTTTACCATCAAATTTAACACAATATTTTGCTACCCAGACCCCTCTCTAGATGTAGTTTTGATTTGACAGTCCAACTTTGGGAGGCCATAACTAAGTCATCTGAACTCCAAATAGGTGCAATTATTTTTTATTTTGGGTAGAATTTACTAAACTTTTTAGTAGTGATATTCTTTTTTTGTTTTGGTGCACGAATTTGTTAGAAATTGCATTTTTTGGTAACTGTACTTGTCCAATCCTACATTTTGCAACTTCAAATGCTTTGTATGAGCTCATCTGGACTCCAAATTAGGTTCTTTTTTTTTAAAGTGCATAATCTTTCATCTGCTTTCAAGATTTGCAATTAGATTATAGGCTTGTGTGGACAGAAATATCACTTTCAGAATTAGGTCCTTTTTTGAATTGTATTACTTTTATTACTTTTCAAAATTGGTGTACATCTAAGCTATAGTGATTAGTGATAGATTTGAGCCTCGAAAGGTGTTGTAAACAACAAAATTAGAAGTCCACTTTGTACATTTTGACAAGTGGCCTATTGTACATGCACTACATATAAAGTGCCAAAAGCATCATTTTTTTTGGGGAGGGGGGGTTGTTCTTTGATTGAGTGAATAGGGGGGTGTGCATTGTGTTCTTCTGTCTCTCTCTTGTGCTTTTTTACTTTTTTGCATCATGGGTTCACCTAAAGCTCCACTTCTAACTTCACACAATTATACTACATGGAAAGATATTGTATGGAGTAGATTAATGGAAAAATGTTTAAATATGTATGTTGATGGTAAAATTACCAAACCCAATGATGCTATAGCTCTAATTGATTAGCAAATCAAAGAAAACCAAGCTTTAGGAATTATCAAGAGTTATGTTCATAGAGATCTCTTCTTCCACATTTCCAGTTCCAAGGAAGCCAAGGCTGCTTGGGACAAACTTGCAGGGTTGTATGGTAAGGTGGATGAGGAAAAGGGATTCTAGATTGAGGATGATCTACTTCTATTAGATCCTAAGAATTTTGACACAATTCAAGACTATATCAAGAAAGCCAATAAATTAAGAGCACTACATAAAGATAATGGTAATCCCATGAAGGATGATCTATTGATTCATCACATCCTGAAGAGGCTACCTTCAGAGTATGCATCTTTTCTTTTGAGTTACAACACTCATAGGTTGACCATGGGAAGTGCCTTCACTAAGCCTACATTTGATGCATTTGTAGAAATTCTAATGATGTAACAATCCAAGTTGATAGATATGGGAATTCTCATGTCATCAAAGGCCAAAGCATTAGTGGCTAGTAATGAGAACCAATGAAATCAATAAGGTAAAATTTCTACAAATAGCAAGAAGAAGTAGTGGAAGAAAAAATCACAATCTGAGACACAACAATCTTCCTCCTCACAACAAGGCAATTGTTCTTCCAACAAGAAGGGAAACAATGATAAGAAGGATAAACTCTTTTGTGCATATTGCAAGAAACCGAATGATGATGAGCATCATTACAAGACTAAGAGAATCGATGAGTTGGAAAACTTACTCAAGAAGAACAAAAGCAATGTGCCAAATGCTTCCAAGGATTCAACTCCACCCACTTCGAAGGGAAAAGGGAAAGCACTTATGATCAGTTCAAGTTCTTCAGGGGAATGGATTCTTGACTTAGGTGCCTCATATCATATGGGTTCTTCAAAAGGAGATGTTTCTTCATTGAAGTAGTCAAAGGTACCTCACATCTTTATAGGAGATGATACAAAAATGGATGTTGAATGGAAAGGACATGTGGAGATGGAAAATTGAGAGCTCAAAGATGTTCTCTATGTTCCTAACCTTAGCTCTAATCTCCTCTCAATTTACCAAATTACTCACTATGAAGATAGCAATAAATTTGAGTTCCTTCCTGATTCAGTAATGGTGTGAAATCTTAAAGATGATTCATTGGTTGCAGTGGGATAAGTCAATCATGACTCAAGGCTTTATTCTTTCTCCTACTTTGTGCCTAAGTCTCCTTCACATGCCTTGTTTACACAATCTCAATCTCAAAGAAAAATATGACATGAGTGATATGGACATCTTGCCTTCTTCTATCTTCATCAACTTTGATCAAATAATATGGTCAAAGGTCTACCTACAATCAAATTTTCTAAGGGTGAATGTTCAACTTGTTCAGTGGATAGCATCTAGAGGAGAAGTTAGATAAAGGGAAGTCTTCAAGAGCATTATTTGTTCTTTAGTTGGTTTGCATGGTTCTAGCAAGTCCTTTTGTAGTGACATCAACCAGCACAGGTCGCTACATCCTGTCTTTCATTGATGACTTTTCATGCTACACATGGGTTTACTTTCTTGATCACAAGAATGAAGTGTTTGATAAGTTTCTAGCCTTCAAGAGTCATGTTGAAAAGAAATCAAAGAAAACCATCAAGGTTCTTCGTATGGAAAATGAAAGTAGATATGTGACCACAAGACTTAGAGACTTTTGTAAACTTGAGGGTATTGATCTTCAAAATCTAGTAGCATTTAGTCTGCAAAAGATAAATGTTACAACAATAAGGATTAGAACTCTTAAGTCTATGGCAAGTTGTATGTTTCAAACCAAGTCTCTTGATCCATCACTTGAAGTCGAAGATATAAGCAATTTTAATCACATACTTAATAGGTCTCCTCATAATGTTTTAGATGGAAAGACTCCTTTTGAGGCATGGTGCAGTAGAAAACTAGTTGTGAAACACTTCAGAGTCTTTGATTGTCCAGCATGGGCAAACATATCTTCAATGGAATGTAAGACACCACCACCTAGGCCTTGTACTTTCATTGGATATGAAGATAATGTTAAGGCATATCAACTTATGGATCCTGAGACTCATGAGATTTTCATAGAGAGGAATGTTCACTTTGAGGAAAGCTCACCAAGATTATCCTTTAATCCTCTCTGTACTTCATACATTGTGGAAACTAATAGTGATTCAACAGATTCAAATATGTGGGATCATATTGATAGATACAGTAAGAGGTCACAACATCAGCACATTCCACATGTATATATTTCCACAATGATAGGTCCATATATTTCAGCATAACACGATACACCTTGTCTTCCAGTTTCAGCATCAGGGGATGACTTTTTGACAGATATTTCAAGTTTTTTTTCTAGAGTCACACATAGCAGATTTGGGAGACATAATTGATGATATACATCTTCTCTTTGATGAAAAATATCCTCTTTCAATTGTCATGAGGGATCACTCTAATCCTCCTATCCATTCTCTACATGATTAGTCTTCACGGGTTGATATAATTATGGATCCTTATGTACAACAGTTGCAGGAGGTCTCTTTATCATTTGAGGAGACAATTGGTTCTTTGGGACATGTTCTACATCCATCCTTGCTAGATCTTCATTTTTTATTTTCAACAATGTTGGAAGGGGCAACCATTAGTATCGACATAGGGACAGTTGAGTAGGTTTTAGAAACACCATTCATCTTCAGGATTCTTTCTACACATTAGTGAAGCCTCTCGTATGTACCTATGATATTGTTTCTTTTTAAAGGGAGGAGCATTATTTAGTAGTCATGGATCAACTTCTACATTGGATCAGCTATCACTAATTGACACTCTACATGGGGGGGGGGGGGGGGGGGGGGGGGGGGGGGGGGGGGGGGCGACTACCTTATCTCCTTTCTTCTTCTTCTCTTTTATGGGGAGGACTTTTTCCTCTTATGGGTTTTTGTCCTTCTCGTACTTCTCTATTGTATATACATGATGTTTGTCATAATGGGGGGTCTTGATTACTCCATCCATCCATGCATCTTATTTTTTCATCTCTCTTTTTGGGGGAGGTTTTTGCCCATGAGGTTTTCCCTCTTTCTCCCCTTTATGAGAGATTTCATTGCATTTTGTATGTGGGTACCTAACATGGCCTAGTAGTCTGGACCCATCATGCATTTTCATCCTAGTTTTTTTGAGCTTAAGTACATTCCCCTAAGTTGCACTTACAGGGGGTGTTGGTGTAAATATTTATTTACTATTTATACTTTACTTAATTTTACTTAGGTTAATGTATTATTTTATTATTTATTAGTTTGACACCTAGGAGTATGCATACTCTTATGAGTTGTCTTATTGACAACACAGGAGTTAGCAACTTTTTATGCACATGGTGTCTACAACACAAGATTTAGCACTCTAATTAAGAACATGGTGTCTACAAAATCTCTACATGAGATACACCTTGTCATATTTATCCCCTCATCTACAATGGAGGATAATCCACTTCTAGTGGACGTGTACTTACTTATCATGCTTATCTGCTAGCTCTTTCTAGAGACATTCTAGATGCATCTTAGAGGCCTGTATATATAGGCACTCCTAGTGTGTATGTATACATGATGGAGATATTCATTCTCATATTTTTATTCTAATCATACTTTATTGGTCCATTATGTGCTTCTGCTTGAGTTCCTTGATCTTGGGTGATTTTTTTGTAAGGCAAATTCTTACAATTTTATCTATACATCTAGACCTTGGATAATTGATTCACCCCCCACCCCCCCTCTCAGTTATTCTAAATAATTCCAACACATCATATGTGAATCACTACTCATGAAACAAGGGTCAATGAGTTTGACTCAAAAACTACACAATTAAATCCTAATAGCAATATCACAATTTGACTTGGTGTGCAAAATTATCTCCTACTTATCAATTACTGAGCTTAAGGGGATTTCTAATGAATGGTTCATGAGGAACAAAACTTTAATTTTTTTTAAATGGGGTTGCAAGAAGAGTGGTTTTAACCATGGAGGAAACTCTGTAGTTAAGTGCACTCAAGATAGAGTAGTATTGTGATGGGTGACCTCCTGAGAAGTCTCAGTGCTTCACCTTTATAAGCATCACCTAGATCCAATGAGTACTAAGTTTTATATTTATTCTAATGAGAGATGTGTTCATATATGAATCACTACTCATGAAAAAAGAGTTAACAATTTTGACTCAAAAACTACACAATTAAATCCCAGTAACAATATGACAATTTGACTTGCTGTGGAAAATATCTCCTACTTATGGATTGATGAGCTTAAGGGGCTTTCTAATGAATGAATCATGAGGCACAACACTTGGTGAAGGTTTAGCAAATTGGGTTGCAAGCAGAGTGGGTTTAACCATGGAGGGAACTTCATAGTTAAGTGTATTTGAGCTAGAGTAGTACTGGGATGGGTGACCTCTCAAGAAGTCCCAGTGCTTCACTTCTGTGAGAATCACGTAGATCCAATGAGTGATTAATGTTCCATTTACTCTCATGAGATATGGATTCAAGTGTGAATTACTTCTCGTGAAACATGGTTCAATGAGTTTCACTCAAAAACTATATAGTTAAATCCTAATAATAATATCACAATTTGACTTGGTGTGCAAAAATATCTCCTATTGATTGATGATCTTAAGGGGATTTATAATGAATGGTTCATGAGGCACAACATTTGGTAAATGTTTTTCAAAGGGTTTTGTAAGTAGAGTGGATTTAACCATGGAGGTAACTTTGTAGTTAAGTACACTCAAGCTGGAGTAGTACTGGGATGGGTGACCTCCCGGGAAGTCCTAGTGCTTCACCTCTATGAGCATCACCTAGATACAATGAGTGCTAAGTAATCCATTTATTCTCATGAGAGATGGATTCATGTGTGAATCACTACTCATGAAACAAGGTTCAATGAGTTTGACTTAACTACTAAAAACTACATAATTAAATCTTGATAGTAATATCACATTTTGACTTGCTATGGAAAAATATCTCCTACTTATCGATTAATGAGCTTAAGGGGATTTACAATGAATGTTTCATGAGGCACAACACTTGGTTAACTTTTTGTAAATGGCATTGCAAGTAGAGTGGGTTTAACCATGGAGAAAACTTTGTAGTTAAGCATGCTCGAGCTAGAGTAGTACTAGGATGGGTGACCTCCTAGGAAATCATGATGCTTCACCTCTGTAAGAATCACCTAGATCAAATGAGTGCTAAATGTTCCATTTATTCTTACGAGAGATGTATTCATGTGTGAATCACTACTCATTTAACAAGGGTCAATGAGTTTGACTCAAAAATAAAATAGTTCAATCCTGATAACAATATCACAATTAATCATTGTTTGTTGCTCTACTCACAATGTTTTCATTTTTTGAAGGGGTTCGTGAGGGTTTTTTAAGGTTATGTTGCAACTAATAATTTCAAAGCAGGAAATAATAAAATGAAATGGGAACTGAAAAAATAAGGTTTCTGTGGGTTTTGAAAATGTAGATGCAATGTAAAAGGAATTCTTTAAATAATAATTTATTTGCGATTAAGGATTTTTAATGATTTAACTTTGTTGATAGTTATTGTATAGTGAAAAATATGGTTGATGAAGAGGTTTTAGAATAATGCACATGGAAGAGACCCTAAGACCATATTTTACATATACATATAGAATATTATGATATAGAAAATAAATATGGATTACTAATATTGAAATGAAGAAATAAAAGGTACTTATCTCCGAAAAATAATTGGCTGAAGACCCTATCAAACGATCTCAAAAATTATAGATTTTAGAGCTTTTGAACTAAAACTGCAAGATCTTCAAAACCCAAAAATTGTTTTCTTTTCTAAGGATAGGTCAAGCTTGACCTAGATAGTGGGGCACAATTATGCCCCAAAAAGTCAACCTTGACCTACACTACTCTGATGAAATTTCTATTCATAGATCTCGTAATTTCGATAAAAAGGGTATCAAAATCTACACTTTAATTCATTGTTCCACACTTGTACCTACAAGAAAAATGGTTTTATTTTTTGGATGGGGGGTTTACCTTAGTCGAACCCCAATTCGAAATTAACCTTGAAATTGAATTGCAATATGGATAAACAAAGTAAATAGAACTATTCATCTTTCTTATGTTGAAATCCTTATGGAGGATTTGAATCCTTGAATCCATAAATATGGATACTCCAAATGAGTGTATAAATGTATGCAGGATGTCTCAAATCAATGGAATTGGATCTTCAACACCAATCTTGAATGGATCTTGGATTAGGAAGAGGCTTGAATGAAAATGGATGAATCTTCAACAAATAGAGCTTGAATCCTTCAATGGCTACTAATGGATCTCCTTGATGAATTGAATGCTTGAATTCTTGATCATGAAAGAGTATAAATTCATCTCATCTTCTTATGCCTTGTTATCTTAAGCCTTAGAGAAAATGAGAGAAGGAGGCTTCCTTATATAGAGATCTAAGGTACAAAATTCTATAGAAGGCTGACATGGGAACACTAAATCCTAACTAACCCTAACCCCTAGAAATAGACCTAGATTAAATTCCATTTAAGAGTTAACCAGTTTAGAGACCAAACGGCTGACCCAAAAGTGGGAAAACAATACTTTCTAAAACCCGACATCTGAAAATCATGGAACCTTGAAATTTTGACTTTGGGTTAGGGATGAGGTCAACCTTTCCCTAGGTCAGGGTTGAGGTTATCCTTGACCTAGGTTAGGGTTGAAGTCAACCTTGACCTAAAAGGTCATCCTTGACCTTGAGGTCAAAAATCTTAGGATCTTAGTCAAGAATGCTAGACAAATGTAGAAAGAAAGTGGAAAAGGGGACAAAATAGGGGAAAAAGTCAAATCCAAGTCAAAGACCCATTCAAGGTGCTTGACATGACCCTAGACCACTTACTCAGAGGGCTAAACAATCTTAACATGGAAGTGCTTCCATTTTAAGATGATATATTTAGCCCCCACTTTAGCAAGAGTATGGACTCGATGCAAACTCTTGGTAAAGTAGATCATAATGAAAAGATAATCTTATTAAAATCAAATGGACAAAGAGATCCTTAAGCCCCCAAGGACTCAAGTCTTTTTCAACTCCAAGATTACAATAATAGAGAAAACACTAGAAAAAAGAGAGAAGAGGGAGAGAGGAGTGGTTAGCTCACCCAGTAAGATGAGTGTATCTCACTATGAACCACAAAAAGGATAGGATGGCCCACCAAGAAATCACTCAATAGTCACCCAAAAAATCTATGCACCTTCTAGAAGCTTTGTGCATGTATGTAGTGTGTTTTCTAATGACTTTTATAGAGTACCCATGGATCCATATTATTGTATCACCATAGAATACATTTGTAAAATGTGTATCTCTTTAGGATTTAACAACTTATGTGTGCTACCTTCTGAGGATTTAGTATATTTGAAATTGGAAATGTGTGTCTCTTCAAGATTTAGCAACTTATATTTGTTACCTTCCAAGATTTATCATGTTGCAAAAAAAAAAGGTTAGAAAAAAATGCATAATAGAAAATGAGGGATGTTGTATATGTCCCCCTCCTTAAGATGGAAAAATTACATACTATTTTGACATGTTAAGGAAAGAAAAGAACAAGGATAAAGCCTTCTTCAACATCAAGACAATATCCATATACAACATCCAGTCCAAGCCAAGAAGGTCACAGCTCATATGAGGCCTTAAAAGAGATGAATGCAAAGAGATATCATGCAAGAAGAGAAAAAGTAACCCTTGTGAGGGATAGCACACAATTTAACTTCCAAGGTGAGATATTTATCAACCATGAAAACCCAATGTCAAACAATAAAATAGGTTATGATTGAGGACATAGATCCTCAATGCAAACAAAATTTTTATGTATGATTGGATATCACATAATAGTTAGATATTTTTTAACCAAGGAAAAGTAGATCCTAGAAAGATAGAAAAGAAGTAGATGGCATCCTTTCCCCCCAAGCGTAGGACAAGGATAAAAGGGTACCTATTATATTGCTCGCAACACTATACAAGAGAATGAGCCCCCAAATATTAGGCTAACATTTTTTACATAATGTAGAGCTCCATAGTAGGAACATAAATGTTATTTAGATAAAACATGATTGAAATACAACTCAATTCCACATGATATATAAATAACCTTACTATCGATGAGCTTCCTAATCTTATAATGTAAAGCTTGACATTCATTAGTAGAATGATCATGAAATCTATGCTATAAACAAAAGTGAAGATTCTTTAAGTGTGGACTACATTTCATTTTGCATTTAGGTCTAGTAATCATCTTAGAATGAAGGAGTTTAGGAAAAATAACTTCTTGGTTAAAATCCTTCATAGTTTCTGCATGTTTTGAAGTGTAATTTGAGATGTTGTTAACATTGATTTTTTGTTGAGGATTAAATCCCAATCCATAAGAATGCTTATCCCCCATTCTATAAGGGCATTTGAATTCCCTATTTATACATACCACATGCTTGACCATTGAATCCCTTTTTAACTAGGAAATGATAACCAAGACCATAACGAGAAACCATATCAGAAGGAGTCAATGGAACTTCATTAGTCACTATGTCATCATTAGTAGGTTTAACAGTTTCATTGTGGATAGAAGCAATGAAAAAGTTATTACAAAGATCTATAGAAGTAAAAACTTTTTGTTCAAACTCTCTTTGTGGCTTCATAAAATCAAGATCAGAAACCTTATACTCTCCAATAAAGGTAGGATTAAAATCCAAGGTTCCCCAATCATCACCAAGAAGATAATTAGAGGAAGAAGGATTACTATTAGAAATAGGAGTAGTTTGGTTTTGAATATTTAGACTAGGATTTGGTGCATCATCGACATGAAGTGTATACATCTTGTTGGTATGTATAAACTTGACTTTAAGGTGAAGGGTGGAAGGGATAGCATGCATCTCATGCAACCAAGGTCTACTCAAAAGAAGGTTATAATTGAGAGGTCCAGGCATAACATGAATAGGTGTATTCAAGATTATCAGACCTACTTTGATAGTTAAGGTAATGATTCCCAAATTTCTCTTAGAAATGTTATCAAAGCCACGCATAGGAACATTATTAGGTTGAATTATTGAAAGATCAACTTTAATTTCTTTGAGCCTGTCCATGCTACAAACATTAGGCCTAGATCTATTATCAATCAAAGTCCTACAAATGATACTTTTATTGATAGTAACAACCACCATAAGAGCATCATATTGATTTTGAATTTCTTTAGAAGGTAAATCTTTTTTTAGTAAATATAATGTCAGGAGCACTCGAGGTAGTATGCATGCATTGTAAGAAGTTATTGATGTTATCTTGATTAGGAGGTAGAGTGGGAAGAATTGATAGAGCTTTTTGAAAGGCTTCATAATAGGTAGGTGAACTTTGAAGAAGCTCCCATAAAGAAATCTTGGCATGGGTATTTTGCAATCGGTTTAAAAAATCATACTCCTTGCTAGGAAGATAGGGTGGAGGAAGAAGAATGGGTTGAGAAGGTGGCAATGAAGTAGAAACCACCATATTAGGTTTAGGGTCACTCCTTGTATGATATGTGTGAGCTATAGAATCTTGGTCACTGAAAGACTTTAAAAATTCCATAGGTTTATCTTTCATAGTAATGAGAAGACAACCTTTGATAGTCAGCAAAGGTTATGGATAAAACATTTTAGTTGTCTCAACACTACAAACAAATTCATAAGAAGGAATCAAAGAAGACATCCTAGAAGAAAAATTAAGGGAATTCATATCATTATCCACTAATGCCTTATCACTAGAAGGAATCTCAAATGAAGGTAAAGCATTTATAATGTTTTCTTCTTTCAGGAAAATTTCTACATAAGGAGAGTATGTTTTAGAAATGGAGTTATCAGCATGGATGAATATGTCATCCATTAATAAATCACCTTCTTGTATAAAATACTCTTCATGAGAATGGGATAAATCAATTTCTTTATCCACAGGATCATCCACAATGGTTTCATGAGGAAAAGAGTAATCAACATTCAAATCTAGGAGTTCATGTCAAATAGGAGGATTATCATCTTGTAGACACTTAAAATTGTCCCAAACACTATATTAAATCATTTAATATTTCCTTTGACACTATAATTAATTAATTATTAATTAATTATATTTTTCATATTCTTTTAGTTATTTAATTAAATAGGTTCATTTCCCTAATGTATTTAAATTTAATTTGAATACTCACCCTCTAATGTATTAAATTCATTTAATGCACAATGCTCCATAAACCCCCTTTTGAATAAATTCTAATTTATTTAAATCCCCCCACTCTATTAGATTTTTTAATCCTATGATTAAGTTAAATCTTCTTTAAATTAATCCTAAACCCATCCTAAAACCTAGTCTACACTCTCATCCTTCTAAGCCTACCCATTAGCTAATCTCACTGAATTATTCCTTAACACCTTTCTAAATACCTTTTAGCTCCTAAGTGTTTTCTCACACATGTGTGAGAAATTCAAAATCAAATAAAGCTTCCATTTTATTATTTTGTTCACACCTCTTACACATTTGTCCCCCTTTCCTTTCTCCAAGGTTTCTCGCACATGTGTGAGCAAACCATGAGCCATCACTTTCACTAAAAAGCCTTATGTTGACCTTTGCATGGCTTTTCCCCTTAGTCCATGTGTCTCCCTTGTGGCACCTATGTGGATGCCACATAGATGCCACCTCCCCGAGGCCTCTCTCAAACCTATAAATAAAGCCCTTGTCTCAAGCATTTTTCATCTCCTCGTTTGCATTGTTATCATGCTAGTTTATAGTTAGAGATTTCTAGTGATTTTAGTGATTTCATGCATTGTTACTAACTCCTTAGTAGTTGCTAGATTTCATTTCATTTTTATAGTTAACTTAGTTTGATTTCTTGCATCCACTTTGATATTCTTTGAGGGCTTTCAAGCACGGTTGCTTCCATAGCCATTGCTTGAAGTATTCTTCATTCATCTTAGTATAGTCTCATTATCATTGCATATCATTTATCAACTATTGGGATTGATAGTTTTGTTTGGGAGAGAACATCCACATCCATCACGCTTTAGCACACCAATAAGGCCTCTTATGGGCACCCTTGTTGACTTGCTTTGAGGTTGCATGAGGACTTTTCATTTTGGTTGTATTAAGTTGTAAAACTCAAGCTTATTTTAGTTGTATTTAAGTTTGTTTCTAATCTTTCATATGCACATGTTACAACTAATGTTTGCTTGTTTACATGTACTCTCGATAGGTTAGATTTTCTTGCATACATTTTGGCACTCCTTGTGGGACCCACGTCCCTATTCCACCATTAAATTTTATCAAAAACTTGTAGCTTGTTGTTAAAACTTTCACATTGTCATCTTGACAAGGACACAGTGTCATTAGTGAAGAGGCTTTATCATCTGCACAGATCAGTGTCTCCATAGATCGACATCTCTGCCACTGTTAGTTTACAAAATCGGTCTAATCCTTTAAATATTTGATATTTTTTCATCTTCATTACCATTTTGGTGTCTCCATGGCCACTTTGTCATCTTTGCATTTTACCGTCCTGTCGTCTACATTGTAGGCGGCTAGACAATTGTGACTTTTATCAAATTGTCATCTTCAATATTTAGACTATGTTGTTGTCTCCACATAACTAAACTATCATCTCCACTACAATCCTCTATCATATGTGATTAGCCAATATTTCCTGTACTCTATCGGCTTCATGTTTTGTCGTCTACAAATTTTTGTGTCTCTAAGATTAATCTATCATCTGCAACTATAAAGTGTCAATAAAAAAGTAAATCCTACTTCTCTATGTTCTATCGTATGAGATTTTTGTCATTTACGCTTCTTTGTTATCTGTGCCTGGTGTGTCTTTCATCTCCAAATTTTGATAGATTGACTCATATTTTTTAATGCCTAACTCATTATTTGATTGATATACAGGGATTTCTAATTTATTTTTAATTGCAAGAGACAAGCTTTGGAAAAAATTTAGTTATTTTAATCACTTGGAGATTTGTAGTGATTTTAATCGCTTGTAGGATTTAAAATGGTGAATTAACTTGCATTAACTAATCATTTGTCCTTGGAATGCATGTTGCAACTAATATCAAAAGGTCGAATACACTCTTGAATGTATTAAGGTAATATTACATATAGTCTTGAATGATTTAAGGAAAAATTATACACATTTTATTAGAATGATTGATGTTCAAACACACTCTTGAATGCCTTAATAAATGAACAAGATTTTCATGGGAATGCATGTGTAGAGTAATCAAATACAATTTTGAGTGTCTTAAGTAAATTGCCATGCTTTTCATTGGAATGGATGATTAGATAGTGAATACAATCTTGAATGCCTAAGGTCAAAGAAGAATGCGATGAAACATTTTGATTTTGGGTTTAAAACACTCTCATACAATCTTGAATGACTAAGGATAAAGAAGCTTGCTATGAAACATTTGGACTTGGTGCTTAAAATTAATACACTCAATCGTGAATGACTTAAGGGAATTCATTCATTTTTATCAAGTTGCTTATGTTAAAGATGATCAATTTACTTTTTGTTGATGAATCCTCACTTTTTATTATGTTGACAATGTTGTCAAGTTGAAAATAACAATGCATGCTTAAACACAAGTGTCTTCAAAAGTAGATAGAAAATCTAAGTTTCATTGGAAAAGAACAAGTGTCTTTTAAACCCCAAGGCCACTTATGTATTCTCTCCTCTCACACCTTCAGGTGATCTTGAGTGCACAAGAAATAAGTGAGTCTTATGTTTTATTTTTAGGGGGTCTTCTTAGGGATTTCCTCACCCCTTGGGATGACCTCAACTCTAGCATTCTAGCAGAGTATAAATATCAGGAGGTGAACTGAAAGACACCTTTCTTGGAAGCAAAATTTTGTCACTCTTGGCTAAGCCCCAAAGAACTTTATACCTTTGGGAAGTGAAGATGGACATTTGGGTTACCATCACCTCCTGGCTGTGTGGGACTATTTTCTTTCATCTACAAATTTGGGCTTCACATACCTTGCGTATATCAAGGACCCCCTCTAGATAATCTTTGTACATCCTAGTTGTAGCTTCATTAGGATTGTTGATGTGTTTAGCATGCTTGATTGTTTAAACATCCAAAACCAATATCGAACATCAAAAAAGTTTTAAAAAAATGAGTGAAATGGTGAGCTAAACATTCATCGAGTGAAATGGTTGTAAGTAGGTCCTCTTGACCTATGGTTATTTTCATAATTTCTTATATTTGGTCTAGCATTTAAAATTCATTGGGTCTATTAGTTACAAACATTTTTGCATAATTTTCATGCTTGGTTTGTTTTGTAAGTAGGTCCTCTTGACCTATGGTTATTTTCATAAGTTCTTATATTTGGTCTAGCATTTAAAATTCATTGGGTCTATTAGTTACAAACATTTTTGCAAAATTTTCATGCTTGTTTTATTTTGTTCCTTCCATGACCGACAGAGTTAAACCTAAGAAGGTGAAATTATCCAAACTATTTGCCTACAAGGAAAGGAAAAACCTAACACACATTGATAAACAATTTGAATACACTATCAAAGACATCAAGAAAGAGGAAGTTGAACAGGATTGTTATGACATAATCTTATACAATGGTAAACTTTGAAATTGGTCTGCTTTCCCTAGAGTAAACTCAAAAAAAAAATCCAATGAGAGAAGGTTGAGTTATTCGCATAGTGACCATATCACCCTCATTTTCCACATGAATTCACTTTCAAAATTTCTAGTCTTTCGTTTGCAAAATTTCCTCTAGAGAGCTTGATCACTTGAACCTTAATCTTTTGGCCTAAGAACATCTTAGTTACAAAACTTTTGAAACTATAACACTAGACGTTTATCTACAAGAAAAAATTTATCATAGTTACACTCACTTTTTTGGGATCACAAGTCCATCGCCAAATAGTGAGTAATCTATTCGATGTCCTATCTTTCCCAAAGATCACTTGTCGATCTTTGGTAGGAGAAAGATTATTTTATCTTATATCATACTTGGTTTTCCAAATCAACAAGGTCTTTTTTTTACATTTAGGTTGTTGGCCCTTTTATCATATAAGGTTCAGTTGTTCTCTCATATTTTCTCTTTCTTCCACAATCTTCCACCCATTGGTTTGGTCACAACTGTATGGTACAAACACAATTCGATAGACTCACATTTAACCCTATGTCATTTTTATTGGAATCACTAAGACAAAAAGAGATGGAGAATCATTTATCTCCATGGTCAACCTCATTGGGGAACACATTTCCCCTAGTACAAACTTTGGTATGCCTAGCTCAGCATCCACACAAGAACCTGAGAATCCTTTTTGAAACACTGCACTAGGGAGTAATTCACATGATGAAAAAGAAGTGTACCAAGATGAAGATTGCATTAACAATAACAATATCCCTAGTGATGTTCAAACATTTCTTGCAGATTCATATAATTTGGAAATGTTGGAAAAATCTATTAGGGCAAACAAGACAAAAATCTTCCTAAACCTAGTTAAAGACGGTGTTAATGTCCCTACGAGTTTTGATGAGAGCACTTTGTTTAGAAAAATTACCAAGGATGGTGCTCCTATGTTTCCAACTTCAAGGATAGCCCAAACATATGGCAAGGAAAAAAAAATGGTGGTGAGAACTAGTTCCATACCTACATCAAGTGCTTCAACACAACCTACATTCCAACTAAGTGTGGAACATATTTAGCAAATCGTTGGTGCTATGCCCAACACTACTACACATGCTAGTATTCCATAGTAAACCTTGATAGGTCCAATTGTAAGATGCTTAAACATTGGGGAAGTACATATACAATAGGTGGAAATCTCAATACAACCGATATATTCCTCTTATTTTCAAATTCCAATGAGTGTGATGAAAATGTTTGTGCCAATTCCAACAACTGAATATTAATACATTGGCCAAAGTGGCACACCACCATCTCATAATATGATTGGGAATCCATACAACTTTGGAGGTGGTCTCGTCAATTCCCAACAATCACAAATGTAACCAAACCAAAATCTAGCCCAATAGTTGCATGAACTTCGAAATTTGGTCCATAACATGAACAAAAAAGGGGTGAAGGACTTCTCTTTTAAGGAAATTTCTCCCTTTCCATTTGAAAAATCTATTAACATGATCTTATTTCCACCAAACTTTGAGATTCCTAAATTTGATAAATACATGGGAGAAACATGTTGTGTCACACATCTCAAAGATTTTTTTCGTCTTATGTCAAGAAGTGGCCTATAGTGAGGATTATCTTAAAAGGCTCTTCACATGAACTCTTGGAGGTCCCGCACTTGAGTGGCTAATGAACTTACCAAGGGTTCCATCACTTCCTTCAATGATTTGATAGGAAAATTTGTAGCACAATATTCTTACAACATTGAACATCATGCCTGATTGAGTGATTTGTGCAACACGAAACAATGAAATGATGAAACATTTACCAATTTTCTACGATGGTGGAGGCATCTTGCTAATCATATACCATAAAAATTGAGGATTCACACCTTGTGGATATATTCATCAAGAATTTAATGTAGATATGTCTTTCCAAATGAAGATGGCTAGTCCTAAAGACTTTGCCACATTAGTCAATAAAGGCAAGAACATTGAAAATGGACTCTTAGACAAGGGTTCCATTAAACATTATAGCTCTTCATTCTCAAACAATGACATGAACAATAATAACAAACCAAAATTTTGGTCTAGAAACAAAGGTGTTACCCACGATGGTGTCACTGATGTCAAAAGTATACAAAACCTTCAAGGTGGAAATAACAACAACAACAACAACTATCATAACCAAGAAAACAACAATTTGAATTGTGACAATCAAAATCAAAATCAAAACAACCAACAACCCCACAATCAAACATAATTCTTTCCCTACAATAACAATAATAATAACTACAATCGCCATTATGATTGAAATTGAATGTTCAATAGCTTTTGTGAACCCTTGGATGCCATATTTTAGAAGTTAGTGGAACACCATTTAATAGTGTTTCCAAACACATGGACCTTTGACAAAAATTAACCCAAATCAAAATGGTATTAGGTAAAAATGAATATTTTAAATACCACTGCATCAAAGGACATGACACAAACAAGTTTATGAAGATCAAAATCTTCATCCAAAATCTTGTTGATGATGGGGAAATTGATATTAAAGGTGGACCACCCTCTAAAAATGCTAAACTGAAGATATTTTAAAAGCCATTTCCTGACCATAGCAATGGAAACAACAATACTAATAATTTCAACCAATCTTCTATGTCTAACACACTACAATATGACTGTTATACTAACCGCATATCAGGATTTGACTCCTTGTGTGGTAAAATAGAAATAAATGCTATATGTGGTTTTGACTCCATGTGTGGCCACATTGAAGAAGTGGACACTCACATAAATACCCTTGTCCTACAAGAAGCCAATTGTGATGCAACCACTTGATGGAGAAGAATTACTTTGCAAGTTGCCACTCCCAATCTCACTAATCCATCAATTCCACATGTGCCTACTATGCCTTCCACTTCACAAAAAATCATTTCTTGTTATGACGTATTATCCTATTTAGGGAAGGCTCCTGCACAAATATCCATTCTAGAGCTTCTCACCACCTCACCTATCTACAAGGAAATTTTGCAGAGTTCTCTTTTAGAGTCTCATGTTCCTAAAAACATTGATGCATCCCAATTCACTGCCATGATTGGAAATCTTGTCATGCAAAAACACCTTGTCTTCACAGACAAAGATTTCCAATGTCCTAATCAACACCACAATTTATCATTCCACATTGAAGTCCTTATATAGTGACATAAAATAAAATGATTCCTTATAGATAATGGATCTAGTTTGAACCTTTGTACATTGAAGATGATCTATTTCTTGGGGCTTCAAAAAGACCTCCTAGAAATCAATAAAAGGATAACAATTAAAGCATATGATGAAAGAGAAAGAGAATCAAAAGGAATTGTCATGCTACCACTAAAAGTTGGGCCGGCTATAATAAATATTGAATGCCATGTCCTAGATTTAGAATTCCCATATAACATCTTACTTGGTCCACCCTGGATACATACACTCAAAGTGGTACCATCTACATATCATAAAAGCTTGAAATTTCCCCACCAAGGAAGAGAGGTCATGATTCCAGGAGATCCTTTACCTTTTTCTTTTTGTAAGAGATTGGAAGGTGCCCCAACAAATTTTTATCCAATTAGTGAGTTTTCTAAGGTTATACCTAGATCTCTCACAATAACAAAATCACCTTCCACAACAATACTTGTGTTATCCAATATTGATTCTAGTTCTTGTAAAGGAAAAGAGAAGGTTGAAGATATTAAGGTCAATATTACAGTGAAGAAGGTTACTTTTTCTGACCAAGGAATGGGAGAGTATAATTTTGAATATGGCTTGTGTGTTGGACAACTACCACTCTCGCCCTGATCCTTTGGAAAACCTTACCAAATACCACCTTCTACAAATAAGGATATTATGCATGTTAACAAGAAAACCTTTGAACTTAGGGGTTCACTTAGTGATGAACACATGGAGTCTAATCTCTTAGATTGGCTATATTTTGATAGAAAATATGATCCTGTGGAATTCCTTAAAGATAAGTATGTCAAGGCTCCTTCCATCATTAAAAACATGGGATATCATAGTACTAGTCTTGGACCTAAAGAAGATGGAATAAGAAAAACCCTTGAGTCTAATAGCTATCCTAAAGGGTGTAGTTTGGACTCCATTAAACCAAAGGTGTTCTTTGTTGACAATTATTGTATGACTGAACCTAATTATGAGATTGAGGAGGAGGAATTCTTTGAAATCCCCTTTCAATACATTGAAGATGACCTAGATAACTACGCCCATGCCATTACCATAGCCGACCTTTCATCTATTGACTTACCCCTCACTAACCCTGACATGGTAGACTGGGACCTTCAAGACACACCACCAGCTCTTGATATTTGTAACTCTAACAAAGTAGTGATGGCACTCTTTAGCCTTAAGAATCTCCAAGATTATGAACATGAGATCCAATACAATGAGGAAGCTTACTTTAGTAGCCAAGTCAACTTTCTTAGTCGCAAAAGTGAAAAAGAAAAGAAAATTAAAAAAATAAAAGAAACATCCCCTAGTGAAAACTCTTTTGGAGCACTTTTGGATGAAGAAAAAGACAAATTAAAGGATGAATCTTCAAGTGAAAACCTCCTAGAGGCACCAGAAGAGGGAGAGACTGACTTTCCATTCAGATCTTTACCACTAGAAAAGTCATATATATTGAATGAGGACACAATTCGAGTTAATTTGGGCATGGTAGATAATCCACAAATCACCTATGTCACAGCTACCTTAAGTCCTGAAGAACAACAAGTGATGACTGAGTTCCTATAGAAAGGAAAAATCAATTTTGCATGGACATACAAAGAAATGCTTGATTTAGAAATAGATTTGGTTGTGCATCACTTAGCATTAGATCCAAAGATTAAACCTGTGAAATAAAAATTGCACAAGATGTATCCCAAGGTAGCACTTTTTGTCAAGGCAGAACTATAGAAAATGCTAGAGGCAAAATTCATCCATCCTATTCATTATCCTAACTAGGTTTCCAACATTGTTCCTATAGGGAAAGCATCTGGGGGCATCCGCATCTATTTAGATTTTTTAGATTTAAATCTTGCATGTCTTAAGGATGATTTTTCACTTCCTAACATAGGCATCATAGTGGATTTGACTATCAAATATGAAATGTTGTCTCTAATGGATGGTTTCTCCACCTATAATTAGATCAAAATTGTAGAAGAAGATCAACATAAAATGGCATTTACTACCCTATGGGGAACCTTTTGTTACCAAGTCATGCCTTTTGGCTTGAAAAATGTTGGTGCCACCTATCAACACACAATGACTACAATCTTCCATGATCTTCTACATGTCATAATGGAGGACTATGTTGATGACATTCTAGGAAAATCTAAGACATGTGATTCCCATATTGATGTGCTCACAACCATTTTTGAAAAGTTGGAGAAATATAAAGTGTGCCTTATATCCAAAGAAGTGTGTTTTTGGGGTCAAATCAAGAAAGTTGTTAGGTTACATAGTGTCAAGAAGAGGTATTGAGGTAGATCCCACCAAAGTAAAAGCCATCATGGAAATTCCTCCACCTACTACATTGAAACAACTTCACAATTTTCAAGGGTGATTATAGTCCATCAGATGGTTTATGTCCTAATCAGCTGATAAGGTTCATCTACTCCAATATTTTCTTTAAAAAGACACTAAGTTTCAATGTTATTTCTTATGTTAGAAAGCATTTAAGAAAGTTAAATTATACTTGGCTAATCCACCAATTCTAGTCCCTCAAATTGCAGGATGACCATTTATTCTATACATTTCTACCACCTCATTTGCCTTAGGTGCTCTTTTGGCACAACTAGATGACAAAGGTAATGAGAAAGCTATATACTATCTCAGTCAAACATTAGCTGGCTATGAGTTGAACTACACTGCTATTGAGCAAGCTTGTTTGGCAGTAGTCTTTTGCACACATAAACTATGCCATTATATGCTTGATCACACTACACATCTCATTGCCAAGATAGATCCCCTCAAGTATTTTCTATCAAAAGCTTCCCTCATTGTTCAAGCTACAAAATGGGTCTTGATTTTAAGTGAATTTGACATTGTCTATAAAGATCACAAGGCCATTAAGGGACAAGTAATTGTAGACCATCTTACTAAAGCTCCCCTTCAAGGAGACCATCATATTATAGCATATTTTTCAAATGACACAATTATTATTGTTACCCCTAGTACACAATGGAAATTATATTTTGATGGTTCCTTCACACAAAAGGGATCGTGGGTAGGAATTTTGTTTGTTGCACCGCAAGGAGACCTTATTCCTAAATCTTATAAAATTTCATTCCCTTGCACAAAAAACATAGCTGAATATGAAGGATTAGTAACAGGGCTCCATCAAGATATCAAATGGAATATTAAGAGCCTACTTGTCTTTGGAGATTCTCAATTGGTCATTAGTCAAGTCACAAATTAATACCAAACAAAGGATGAAAAGTTGTTATCATATTGCTAGATAGTTAAAGATCTTAAACAACACTTCACTGAGATAGTCTTTTAGTAGATACCAAGGACTAATAACAAAGTAGTAGATTTTGTGGCCACCATTTCCTCCATGATCTCCATGCCTCAGTACAGTCCTAAGTGTGAGTTTCTTATTGAGAATCTTTTTCTACCTTCTTATGAGTAACTTGAATCAGAGCTGGTGTGTGAGGTTTTCGGTCTTGAGTCTCCATGGAACTTCAACATTTTTGCCTACCTTCACCACAAAATAATCCCCATATCCCTTTCCACGAACCAAAGCAAAACGTTCATCTGTCGCACTTCCTGATATATTATCCTAGGTGATACACTTTTCTAAAAACACTTCAATGGAACCATTCTCTAATGTCTCAATTCAAATGAAGCTAGAATGGCGTTAGAAGAGATTCACCAAGGAATTTGTGGTACCCATTCTAGTGGCCTTATGTTAGTGAAAAAGCTCCTCAAAATAGGTTACTATTGGCCTACTATGGAGGTGGATGCCTATCATTTTGTGAAATGATGTGTTCCTTGTCAGCAACATGGAGATTTGATACATGCTCCCACCCAAGACCTTCAACCCACCATCACACCATGGCCCTTTTCTCATTGGGGATTCAATCTTATTGGTCAAATATATCCAAATTCTATAAATGGCCGCAAGTATATTATATTTTTCACTAAGTACTTCACAAAGTGGGTCGAGGCTATTCCTTTAACCTACACTACTGAATAACAAGTTTTGTAGTTCATCTTGAACTACATTATCTTTCATTTTGGTATCCTTCAAGACGTCATGACTGATAATGGAACTCCTTTCAAAAATTAGGAAGTTGCTTGCCACATTGTGTAGGAAATTTAGAATTACCCAACATTTTTCCACCAAATACTTTCCTCAAGGCAATGGCCAAGCTGAAGCCACCAATAAAACAATTTTGAAAATTCTAAAGAAAATCATTAACGCAGTCGACTATGACTAGGACCTCCAAATTTCTTCCACCTCCAAATTTCTTCCACCTTTTGGGCCTACCGCACCTCCATCTATACCCCCATAGGAGATAGTCCATTTTCCCTTGTTTATGGTTCTAAAGTTGTCTTATCCATCGAAATTGAGTTCCCTTCCCTTAGAATCTCTCTCAAGAATCTAATGTCTGAAAAAGAATACCGAGTTTCTTGCTTGCAAGAGCTACAACTCCTCGATGAGTGATGCCTCAATGCCTTAAACCACCTCCATATGTATCAAAATTTCCTTCAACTCCAATTTCACAAAAAAATTAGACCTCAAAAATTTGAGGTGGGTGACTTAGTTTTGCAGCATAACATGAGGAACCTCCAGAACCATGAAAAGAAAGGAAAATTTGAAGGTAATTGGCTTGGTCTATTTATCATTACAACCAAATATGGTTTTGGAGCATATTAGATTGCCACTTCAGAGGGAGATCCACTCCCTGAGCTTGTAAATATCCAACACCTTAAGTGGTTATATGCTTGAGTTCTGCAATTCCTACATAATGTTTTCATAGTTCCACAAAACTCCAAAAAAATTTTAAAAAATTAGAAAATCAGAAAACTCCAAAAATATTTGTAAAATGTTCTTGAAGAAAAGACTATAAAGAGGAAAAAGTTCTTGAAAAAGGTTTGTTGATCCATTATCTATAAGGATAATCTCACTTCACCATATTCCACCATTTCATCCCACCTTTGTGCAAAAGTCCTATCTGACTTGTGCTTTTCATGCATCCAATAAAAGACCTCTTGTGTGTGAGGCATCCATTCACTTCCATCTTACAAAAGACCTCTAGTCTGCGAGGTATTTTTCCCATTGAGTGTTTGTCCTAGTCCCATTACACTAAGCTTTTTCCTACAATAATGACTGCAACAGAACCTACACAAAATCACCATCTGAGACTTAACGATTTGAGAAATTGTTCTTTTCACAGCCCTTACCAACAAACATTTGTGACAAAAACATCAGATAAACAAATTTTGATAGGATGAATCCTTCCTGAACATGGCATTACAACCTTACTTTTGAGACTTAACATTCTTGGAAGGAATTGTGGACTAAATGACTACTTGATCATGCAGTCTCTTTTGTTTGATTTCATTTTGTGTGTTAGTAGTAGCCTTTTATGGTGTGCCTTGATCTTCCATATTTTGGTATCACTTCAATGGCTCCAGCTGACTACACGTATCATTTTTGGTATGATATGTTTGTTAGTTTTGAATTATGGTTATGCATTACTCACCAGGGGCAACAGGTTAGCACAATTTCCACCAAAGATCCCTAATAAGACTTTGGGTATGCCTAGACCTCTCCAATGTGTATATGTCATAAGTTCTATCATGACTATGCAAACTACATCTATCATCCTAAAGTATCTATTGTATTGAGAGTCTAGTCCATACAACAGAATCTTGTCATCTATGCTTCTATAACATATGGTGCATAACTCCTTTTGCAAAATCAAACTAGGGTGAGCTCTCCCATATAAACACAACTAAATTCCTTGGTATCATGTAGTTAGGATTCATATAGTATAGGATTTCATTACCCCTACTTGAGACAAAGGTTCTGTTTATTCCCCCCTCCTATGCTAAGCTACTTGATTCCTATGAGTGAAAAGTTTGACACATTTCCATTCATTAGTTTCATTCATATTACATTTTCATATTTCACATTTACAATTTAAGTTTGCATCATTTCACTTTGCATTCATCATTAGTGTATTTGTTGTTATTGATATTTTCATTTAGGGTACATTCATTGTCATATTAATACATTCATTGCATTAGGCATTTCATTCATTATTAGATCTCATTATTCATTAAATTAATCCATTAAGTACATACATTTTAGCCATTACATTTAGTGACATATACATCATGATATATCTCACATAGCATATAGTAAATCCATACATGTAAAATAATAAAATGCATCCATCTCATATATCACCATAGGACCTGCATCATCCACACATTAGTCATCATATATGCAACATAGGAAACATAACATAACACACACCCTACATTATAATTTCAGTAACAACACCATAAATATCACATACATAAGAGACCATCATCCATGTACACATAAGCTCATCGAATCATGTCTTATATATCAAAAATAAGTGCCTTTGTATAGTCTGTATACAAAAGAATCATGTAGTACATTATGCATAATGCATCATCAAAAAACTCATTGCATCTGCATCACTGTGTCAAAAATGAAGGCTCTAGGTCTCATGTGGCTGGTTATGAAGGCCTAGCCCATCCTGTACCCCCTCCTCATGGAGGTTTTCTCTATCCAACCAATGACTTTGATCTCTATCAGCCCCCTATGGTCCATGCGCTCGATGCATCCTAAAAATTTGGTTGACACTGATCTACCAACATGACATCATGATATAATGACCTATAGTAGGTTACCTCTCACATGACTTGTCTGTCATGCTAGTGTACAGTCAGGGCCTCATTCATCATCATCATCATCCCCCCATCCTATACCATATGTTACATGATATCTCACTGGCCATGACACTCATGAACCTGCCTCTACTGAGTCTTCCTCTCTGCCTATAGGGTGGCCACCTCCTGTCACAACGTGTCTAGCTCAGTAGGCTCATCCATCTCGACATGCATGGTAAAGTCACTAAAAACTCTTGCATCTATCCCATCCTATAGCGCTTCCAAAGCCTCCTAGGCACTGTCTACCCTCACTTGCTCCGCATGTATATCCCCCTGTAGATGGGAAACCTCTTTTTGGAGATTTTCCCACGTAGCACTCACTGTCTCTATATCCTCATGCTAATGTGGCCCCTATGGTAGTTGTGGTGCCTATACCTATGGTCACTGTATCTATGGCTCCTACACTAATGGTGGCCCTATTGGTACTGGCCCTCCCCTTTGATAGATTTTGTGCCCTCAAGGACCCCATTGTGCTCCTTACCCTAGGGATGGCACCACTGCTACCTATCCCCCATCTCCTGCCCCATCTCCCTCACCCTATACCTACTCTGTTGCTAGTGGCTCTCCTACTACTATGAGTTGCATTGGATGATGGGTCATCCACCACTATGTATATGCAAGTGTCATCCCTACATCTCCCTAGTCCTATCAATGCACCCAGGACATTAGTTGCACACCATACCATGACATCCTGGCCAATCTCAGAGTGGTCCCATGACCCCATAAACTTTTGTACTCTCGAGATACCACTGGGTATAGAAATCTATTTGGCACGGCATCCTAAACTTGACTCAACTTTCACTACACCCTAGAGGGCATATAACACATCATTATGTGAATGATCTGACTGATCAACCAGTAGTTTGTTTGTGTATAAGGAAGGTAGAGCTAATCCTCTCTATCATCCTCTCCCCCTGCTGGTAATATCACCCCCCATCACTCATTGCTAGCATATGGTGTCTAGTCAAACATGATGGTCTCTTCTAGACATCTCCTCCAAAGTCTAACTAACTCATTCAAGGTCTACTGGATCGATGGCCTATACTGACATGCATAAGGCTTGCCAGGCTATTGGGTCTCTCACCTTGTAATAAGGCATGTCACACTTATGTGCTCCCATGACCACACCATCAGCAATGTCAATCTTGGACCTATAGTCCACTATGTCCTATAGGCATACATGTGTAGATCATGATATAACTCAACTAAGATAGTCTGACCCAAGTAGAATACTACATCATCATCATGTAGAAGAGTGCTCAACACTCGTGTCCAACTGATTGGAAACCCATGCCCAGCATAGTCTAGCACCATCCTCCATATTAGTTAGGCTAGATAGAGATAAATTCATGGTAATCTCTACTCTAATGCCTCCCTCCATGTCAACCACAATCTCTGGATCGGTAGTCATTGTCAGCATCGCCTGAAGCACTCTCGTAGATATGGATTTGTACCCTCCAATACATACTCAAGATATCTCTCATGAATCTGCACTCAAAAAATCTGCCACACATAGAGAAGAGTCATTTTCATCTCTCCAATAGGAAAATGGAAGCTAGAGGTCAGTGTATAGCACCACTCTATCAATGCCTGACGAAGGGCCTATTCTGATACCACTAATGCAGGTATGCTCTAATACCACTGACAAAGGGCCACACCACCCTTACCAAATCACAACCAAGAATGCAACAATATGAAGACAAAGAGATATAAAATGCTTCCCAAGAAATTTTATTAAACTTGAAAATCCTTAGCAATTACAATAACCTTTTTGGAAGATCTCTCAAGATCCAATCCAAGCCCAAGCTAGTCCAGATCCACACTCTAGTAGAAACCTCCAAGATCTCAACTTGTGCTCGCAAGCCACTAAGCAACCTCCTTGTTTCTAAACTGCAATCACTAGCTCTTCTCCAACCTTATCCAAGATCCAAGTGTAAACTACCTCACATTCGGTGCTCTATCTACCCACTCACAACTCCACCATAATCCTACTGTAAACTGCCTCACATTCGGCGCTCTATCCACAGACTTAGGAAAACTCACTCTTCACTTCCTCCTTCTCTTTCACACCTTGAAGCCTTCCAAGCTTTCCAACTTTCACACATTCAAGATTTTCCTTCCAAAGCTTTCACCTTTCCAAGCTTTCCTTCCAAAGCTTCTACTTCTCGAGATTCTCCTTCTCAAGCTTCTACTCCTCGAGCTTCCACTTCTCAAGCTTCTCCTTGAGCTTGATTAGAAATGCTCATATGCCTTGCTTAAATAGGAACTTACCACCCCATGCATGACTTATCCACAACCTTCTAGAATTCCTCCACAACCTTCTACAACTTACATAACCTTCTACAACATCCACAACTTTCTACAATATTCATATCTTTCTACAATTCTACCCACACACCTCGATAAATGGAATGACAACCATTTTTATTTTATTTTTTTCTATTATGCCACCTATGCACCTCAAAAATAGAAATCCTCTTTTCCTTTCTTTTCTCCTTTTTTTCCCTCTTTTTTTAAAAATTATTTCTCCTCTAATTTTTGTCACTTTCTCTCTCCTCCAGATTTTTTATTTTATTTTTTTTCCAATTTTTTTTTTCAATAATTTTCCAATGCAAGATGCTCCTGCATCAGACTCCCCTGGTAGATAGAAAAGTGTATCCCACACTTTGACGCCAAAAAGAAAGATCTACAACCATCTTCATCTTCACCAAAGGTTTCCACCTCAACAGGGACAACAAAACCACCATACAAATCTTCCACATTTGTATCACTCTATCAAACACTAGAATCTCAACCATCCAATCAGCATGCTCACTCCCAGGAACAAACTGAACATAATTCTTCATCAACAAGCCCTCATTCACATAAGCAACTAGTGAATCCACACCAGTAGCAACAAACCCTGCATCAGCAACAACAAACTCCATATCAGCACCAACATGTAGATCTCCGTCAATACATGCCAAACTAGCAATATCATTGCTCACAACAAGATGCTCTACAATACATAACTCACCTCCAACAACAACCGGATCATCCACGACTAAGTACTCTGCAACATACAAGTCACCACCAACATCAACTAGATCATCCACGACCAAATGCTCTATAGTCTCCATGTCAGACTCAACCAATTGATCATGAAAACCAATCTCCATCCCAACATCAGCAAGGTTAGGAATATCTTCAGCAACAACCTCTATTTGCTCTACAGGTTCTGCATCAGGCTCCACAAACTGATCAGCAAAACCATCCTCTTCCACCTTGACCTTCTTAGCTTGATTAGCTTGATTAGCCACTCTAGCATCCAACCGAGCAAACATCTTAGAAAAATTCCTATCCACTATATCATGGATTTTTGCAATCATCTTAGGGTCCAATCCTCTTGGAGCCATCTCCCAAGATCTTCATAAACCCTCTACAACAAATCCTTCCCACACTCCTTGTGACAACAAAATTATTTGCAAGTGAGATCGCAACCTGCCACCTCGCACGAACAATCAAGAACCAAATCACAAGTCTAGGACAATGGATCTACAATCCAAAAGCTCTCTATGATCATGCCTCAACAAGTTCAAACTTTCATCTTTGCATCCATCAATCAATCTGCATGTCCTCCCAAGGTCCTAATGAAAACTGCCTCAGCTTCGACGATCTGTTTACATGCTCAAGAACTCCCACTCTAATAAACTTCACCCAACCAAGGTCCTAGTAAAAACTGCCTCACACTTCGGCGATCTACTTGTACACTTAGGAACTCTTGCTCTGATACCACTAACGAAGGGCCTACTCTGATACCACTAATGCAGGTATGCTCTAATACCACTGACGAAGGGCCACACCACCCTTACCAAATCACAACCAAGAATGCAACAATATGAAGACAAAGAGAGATAAAATGCTTGCCAAGAAATTTTATTAAACTTGAAAATCCTTAGCAATTACAATAACTTTTCTGGAAGATCTCTCAAGATCCAATCCAAGCCCAATCTAGTCCAGATCCACACTCTAGTAGAAACCTCCAAGATCTCAACTTGTGCTCGCAAGCCACCAAGCAACCTCCTTGTTTCTAAACTGCAGTCACTAGCTCTTCTCCAACCTTATCCAAGATCCAAGTGTAAACTACCTCACATTCGGCGCTCTGTCTACACACTCACAACTCCACCATAATCCTGCTGTAAACTATCTCACATTCGGCGCTCTATCCACAGACTCATGAAAACTCACTCTTCACTTTCTCCTTCTCTTTCACACCTTGAAGCCTTCCAAGCTTTCCAACTTTCACGCATTCAAGCTTTTCCTTCCAAAGCTTTCACCTTTCCAAGCTTTCCTTCCAAAGCTTCTACTTCTCGAGATTCTCCTTCTCGAGCTTCTACTCCTCAAGCTTCCACTTCTCAAGCTTCTCCTTGATCTTGATTAGAAATGCTCATATGCCTTGCTTAAATAGGCACTTACCACCCCATGCATGACTTATCCACAACCTTCTAGAATTCCTCCACAACCTTCTACAACTTCCATAACCTTCTACAACATCCACAACTTTCTACAATATTCATATCTTTCTAGAATTCTACCCACACACCTCGATAAATGGAATGAAAACCATTTTTATTTTATTTTTTTCTATTATGCCACCTATGCACCTCAAAAATAGAAATCCTCTTTTCCTTTCTTTTCTCCTTTTTTCCCCTTTTTATTTTTTTTATTATTTCTCCTCTAATTTTCATCACTTTCTCTCTCCTCTAGATTTTTTTTTTTTTCCAATTTTTTTTTTTCAATAATTTTCCCATGCAAGATGCTCCTGCATCAGTGCCAAAAGTTGTGCTGAGTGCACCCTCAGATCAAGCCACTCATGGATGTGTTCTAAACTGGATAGTCTAAAGTGACCCTGCTCTTCCTCCATCAATGTCTCTCCTAGCACCATTGTAGTCAGGCAATGCTCCCATGACCAGAATGTCACCGTCACCATCTGCAACATAGAAATGCAATGGTCAGTATATCATTTATTTTCTACTTTCTTTTCTTTTCTCAGCATGGGGTGTCATACCTTGTTCACCCATGGGTCATTCTCATCGCCTGATTCATCTGATTTGTCCCAATCATCGAAGACACCAATCCATGTAGATTTGGATCAGCAAAGATGCCCCTCCACTTAGATGTGGATAGATGAAGGTGAAAAATCATAGAGATGTTGACTGGCATCTCTGACAGGTACGCAAACATTGGTTTTCTTGTCAGCGACTGCTAGAATGTCATCTGTAGAGACGACAATATCGAGATCATCGTCTTCGACCTCATATCTGCACCTTATTTTCCCCATTTAGTTTTTGCATAGACGATAGGATATAGCCTATGATAGGATGAATCTTGTCATCTCCATAGTACCTTAAGCCTCATTTTATCATCTGTGAAGACAACAGAGTGGAGAACTATCATCTCTACTTGACCCTATTTTCTCCCCATTCAATGTGCAATAAATAATAATATTAATTATGTACTCACAAATTTGACAATTAGGGATGGTTGACTTATCGGTGGACCCATGTTAGCTGACCTTTGGTGCTCCTAGATGAGCTCTCCAAGCTATAGTCTCTCAATCGGATCCATCCTTCGCTCGAGTTCTATGCTCTCTAGGTGTACAAATGACTCTTCCTTGTGCCCCTTAGAGGCTTATATAGGCCATCTGAGGTCCCCTTTTGAGCTTGTACCCTTTCCTTGCCCATGTCAACCCTTTTTTATCCCCAAGTCATGCAAAATGTTCATCTATGTCTTTTTTCCTACCATTTCTTTTCTTCTAAAGTCCTTTTAGCGAAAATTGCACAAAAAATATTTTTTCTCTATTTTTCAAGGGGGCACCCTCCTCCCCTGTCGTCACTATGACACAACTCCTAGCACTCCTATCCTCTCTAGGGCAACCTATATTTTCTTTTCCTTGCTATAATGTCATCCTGATATCACATCAAAGAGGGGCAAAATGTAGACACTTAAAACGTCTCAAACACTATATTAATTCATTTAATATTTCCTTTGACATTATAATTAATTATTTATTTATTTATTATATTTTTCATATTCTTCTACTTATTTAATTAAATTTATTTAATTAAATAGTTTAATTTTCCTAATTTATTTAAATTTAATTTAAATACTCACCCTCTAATGTATTAAATATATTTAATGCATAGTGCTCCATAAATCCCCTTTTGAATAATTTCTAATTTATTTAATTCTCCCTATGCTATTAGATTCTTTAATCTTGTGATTAAGTTAAATCTTATTTAATTTAATCTTAATCCCATTCCAAAACCTAGTCTACACCCATCACTCTCATCCTTCTAAGCCTACCCATTAGTTAATCTCATTTAATTATTCTAAAAACCTTTCTAAATACCTTTTAGCTCCTAAGTGTTTTCTCACATGTGTGAGAAAATCAAGATTTGATAAAGCTTCCATTTTATTATTTTATTCACACCTCTTACACATTTGTCCCCCTTTCCTTTCTCCAAGGTTTCTCACATATGTGTGAGCAAACCTTGAGCCATCACTTTCACTAAAAAGCCTTATGTTGAACTTTTTATGGCTTGTCCCCTTGGTCCATGTGTCTTCCTTGTGGCACCTATGTGGATGCCACCTCCCTAAGGCCTCTCTTAAACCTATAAATAGAGCCCTTGTCTCAAGCATTTTTCATCTCCTCATTTGCATTGTTATCATGCTAGTTTAGAGTTGGAGCTTTCTAGTGATTTTAGTGATTTCATGCATTGTTACTAACCCCTTAGTAGTTCCTAGATTTCATTTCATTTGCATTGTTAACTTAGTTTAATTTCTTACATCCACTTTCATATCTTTTGAGTGCTTTCAAACATGGTTGCTTCCATAGCCATTTCTTGAAGTATTCTCCATTCATCTTACCATAGTCTCATTATCATTGCATATCATTTATCAATCATTGGGATTGATAGTTGTGTTTGGGATAGCACATCCACATCCCTCACACTTAAGCACACCAACAAGGCATCTTATGGGCACACTTATTGAGTTAATTTGAGGTTGCATGAGGACTTTTAATTTTGGTTGTATTAAATTGTGAAACTCAGGCTTGTTTTAGTTGTATTTCAATTTGTTTGTAATCTTTCATATGCACATGTTACAACTAACATTTCTTGTTTACATGTGCTCCCGACATGTTAGGTTTTCTTGCATACACATCCCTATCAATAAAACTCATTGTAGGAGTTCCATAAATCCCTAAAGATTGTTCCCTAGAGGGGGAAGAAGGTAAATTATATTCTAAAGTAGGCTCATAGAAAGGACATATATTAGGAGAAGAATTAACATCAACACTCAACTCATCTCCATAAAGAGAAATATGATGAAGAGATAGATTAAGGTCATCTTCTTGCTCTAATATATCCTTACAAGGTAATTTAAAAGAGGACAAAGCAACATCAGACTCACTAAACAAAGTCTATCTAGGTGTAATACCATGCGATGTTAAGGTAAGAGGAGAATGTTGTGTAATCCTAAAAGTTATAGAAGAATGTTCGAAAAACATTTGAAACAACTTGTGCAACATGATAACAAATAAAGAAATGCATAAAAAATAGATCTGGATATATCTGAATGCATTCAAATGAAATTTATAAGGAAATCAAACACCACAAACATAGTAGGGGCATCTACTTCCACAAAGAAATGTAAATATTTTTGTATTTTTGAATAAATTTTACATTTTTTTTGTATTTTTGAAATATAGATGCAAGAAATCTAATTAGCATGCAAGATTTAACATAAAAGGAAAATCTAACACCAACAATGTAAAAGGAAATCTGACACTACAAAACACAATAGGGCATCAAAAAATACAAAATAAAAGAGGGTAAGCGTGTCGGGCTCACCAAAATGTATAGTGAAAAATATGGTTGATGAATAGGGTTTAGAATAATGCACATGAAAGAGACCCTAAGCCCATATTTTACAAATACATATAGATTCTTATGATATGGAAAGTAAATCTAGATGACTAATATTGAAATGAAGAAATAAAATGTACTTACCTCTAAGAAAGAATCGAATGACAACCCTGTCAAATGATCTCAAAAATTGTAGAATTTTGTACTTTTCAATAAAAACTACGAGATCTTCAAAACCCAAAAATCATTTTCTTTTCTAAGGGTAGTTCAACCTGACCTAGATAGCAAGGTGTAGGTGCACTTCCAGTCCTTCAATTTTTAAACTTCCAAATCAGCCCCATCAAGTAAATCTTTTGTTGGCCTATTTTTCTGATTATGATGTTGTAAGATATGACTTGTGATAAGATAGTGTTTGGAGAATGTATTCAGCATGTAGTCATCTTCATGAGGTTTGCAAGGAAGATTAACTGCTATACTCACCAAAGGTCTCATAGGTTGAAGCCTCTTACACATCTTTATAGATGACGACACACACTTTGCACATACTTTGCAATTATCATGTCTTGATGCAGATAAGAAAATACAGGTAGTGAGATGTTTGGACACAAATGTTACTAAGAACAAATGGAAAAGCATTCCAGACCATTCCTATTTTGAAAATGAAGAGTCAAGGAATCCCAATAGTACCAATATTCATAAGATTGTCACAAACTTTGGGGAATCCTTTGCATTAAACCCATAAAGAACGATACCATTAAAATGGTCAAAGTATTGAAGTTAAAAGAATGGGATTCGAAAAGGTTGAAAATAGATTATCATTAAGAAATGATTAAAGACTTGGATTAGAAAATTTTGGTGACTGAAGGGTCATAGTCAAAAAAGGAGATGTTAAATAGGAATTTGATGGAAGTAAACAGGGTTCTTCTTTTCTGCAAGAGTAGGTATTGCTGGAATAGAGGGGAGATAGTAGTTTATTTCATGTATTTCATTCATGTATTTAGGGGATTTTGTATTCTAATTTTTATAATTGATTTTGCAAAGGGATTGTGAGAAAATAAAGTCTAAGTATTCTTATTTTTGGTGTTCAGTATAAAAAGAAGTTTTATTCTGAATCAGAGCATTTGGTTATTACTTTTCTGATTATAATCAATCGGAGCATGGTTGTATTCAATTTTGAACACTTCATCACATCTTGAGTCAAATGGAGAATGGTTTGTAGATCAAAGTATTTTCAACTATATCTAGTGCAAAGATTGGGATGTTTAATCTTCTTTTCATTTTAGTTTCATTTCATTTACATTTATAGTGTTCATTTTTGCATTACCAATGTTGGAAAGTCATATGAAGTGTGGGTTCTTGGAGTTGGCTAGGTTTAAGGGTTGAATTCACTGCCTGAGTTAGTTCAGTCTGGGGCTAGCCTGGTTTTCCCTCTTCCATTCTCAAGTTAAGAATGTACTCAATTAGTTTAGGAACAAAAAAATTCATTGAATATCATTCGATAAGGGAGTTGTACCTTTCAATTCAGAGGAAATCTATCAACTTAATGATAGATTATCCAACTATTGGTATCAGTTCTTTCTTTCAAATTTGGGCATTTGAGAGTTAAATTGAAAATAATAAATTTGTTTACCAACACGGGGCACAATTGTGCCCCAAAAAGTTGATCTTGACTTGCACTACTTCAACAAAATTTATGTTTGTGAATTCTACAAGTTTGACGAAAAGGGAATCCAAATCTATACTTTAATTTGTTGTTCCACACTTGTACCTACAAGGAAAATGGTTTTGTTTGTTGGATGGGTGTTTGCCTTAGTCAAATCCTAGTTTGGAATTAACCTTGAAATTGAATTACAATATGAATAAACAAAGTAAATGGAACTATTCACCTTGCTTATGTTGAAATCCTTGTGGAGGATTCAAATTTTTTGAATCCACAAGTATGGATACTCCAAATGAATGTAGAAATGTATGTAGGATATCTCAAAATGGAATTATATCTTCAACACCAATCTTGAATGGATCTTGGATTAGGAAGAGGCTTGAATAGAAATGGATGAATCTTCAACAAGAGGGCTCCATAGAGCTTGAATCCTTCAATGGCTACTAATGGATCTCCTTGATGAATTGAATGCTTGAAGATGGATGCTTTCTTGAACTTGATAATTTGTGAATGCTTGATCATGAAAGAGTATAACTACATCTAATCTTCTTATGCCTTGTTATCTTAAGTCTTAGAGAAAATGAGAGGAGGAAGCTTCCTTATATAGATATCTAGGGCACAAACTTCTAGAGAAGGCTAACATGGGAACATTAAATCCCAATTAACATTAACACCTAGAAATGGACATAGATTAAATGAAATTTAAGAGTTTACCATTTTAGAGACCAAAAAAGTTCACCTGAAAGTGGGAAAACAATTCTTTCTGAAACCCAAGATCCAAAAATCATGGAACCTTGAAATTTGGACCTTAGATCAGGGATGAGGTCGACCCTGCCCTAGGTTAGGGTCAAGTTCATCCTTGACCTAGGTCAAGGTTGAGGTTGACCTTGACCTAAAAGGTCATCCTTGACCCTAAGGTCAAAAATCTCAAGATCTTAATCCAAAATGCTAGAAAAGTGCAAAAAGAAAGTGGAAAGGGGGGAAAAATAGCAAAAAAAGCAAGATCCAATTCAAAGACCCATTCAAGGCACTTGACATAACCCCAAACCACTTACTGGGAGGGCTAAACACTCTTAACATGGAAGTGCTTCAGTTTTAATATGGAAGAGTTATATTTTCATCTCATTTCAAATTTAAATCATTGAATGTTCAATGATAGAAAGAAATAATTAGTCCAAATGGTCAAGTAATTTTGCACATTGTTGATTTAATCTTTGGTTGATGTTGTGATTTTTTGAATCTCCAAATTTTCTTCCTTTTCTCAACTTTAATATGGGGTTTTCTTTATGTTTATCGTTGTCTTCATACATATCGTAATCATGTTCTATTCAAAAAAAATTTATTTTATAAATGAGTGTATTTGAGGGTTTTTGGATGATAAGTTGTAGGAAATGTTATCAAACAAGCAAATAATAGGAGGAAATGGGAACTGAAAATTTGGGGTTTCTGTGGGTTTCAAAAATATTTGAGGATATGTAATAGGAAACTTAATATGTTGATTGTTGTATGTATTGATGTAAGGTTTTTAGCAATCTAAGGTTTCTAAAGATTTACACATTATTACATTTGTATTTACCAATAAACCTAGTTTCAAAATATTGCATGTAATGCGATAGAAAAAAATAATTAGATGAAATGGTAAAGAAATTGTTTACATTGTTGATTCAATCATATATTTGACTTATTGCTTGTAATGATACTCTTGTGATGTTTCTATTGATTTTCCTATGCTCATAGTTGTATGTTTCAACCTTTCCACCTTCAAATGATTGCATGTAATGTGATAGAAAGAAACAATTAGAGGAAATGGTAAAAAAATAGTGTAAATTATCAATTTAATTGCTACTTGGTGTTGTAGTATTTGTGAATCTCCACATTTTCTTGCACTCTTCATTTAAAATATGGGGGTTTCTATATTCATTATTGTTTTCCATGTACTATTTTTTTTTAAAACTTTAGCATCCACTCATGCTTTTCGCCACCACCTTTGCAATTATTACCTTACATGTGACCTTTCTTAATTTGCCATTCCTTTTTTGGACACCTTGAATATACTAATTTGAATACCTATGTTTGATTGCACTACCTCATTCAAGTAACTACTTGCATTATTAAGTTGTTATCAATGTATGCATTTCGTAGTTCCATTGACTGTGTACATTGTTAAGTTGACATTGACTAGTTGAATTGTTAATTTGATATTGATTGTATGCATTGTAAAGTTGACATAAATTGTATAATTTGTTAAGTTGGAATTGACTCTATGCATTCCTCAAGGTATCATTACATGTATGTATTATTTAGTTTGCACTGAGTGTATGCATATGTATAAGAATGTATCTATTCTTCAACTGGCATGCATTACATGCATTACTCTTTTTTTCAATCTATTTTTTATTAAGTAAAAAATGTTTTGATGGGGCCCTGAAACCCATCACAATCAAATTTTACATGATATTTGAAACCCAACATAGATGAAATGTACACTATAGATATTCAACAAAAAATACTAGTAAAAACTAGCCAAAGGCCACTAGAAAGACAAAAAAATAGGAAGATGGGAAGAGAATAGCATGAGCTACAAATATTTACCCAAAAGAGAAAAGAAGGATCCAAAAAGATCCACTAGAGAATAGGGATAAATAAGGGACTACCTCCCAACCACATAGCATAGCCAAAATCTTTACACACAATTTGTTTAGCAATATGAAAATATTTATTTTTAACACTAGATGAATCCTTAAGGGAGAGAAAAATTCTCTGTACCCAATCTCCCAACTTAATCCCCTTCCACCTCAAAAGAAATAGAGTCTATCTCAAAAGGAATGTGAGGAGAAATGGAATCCACATATAAAGCATCTTCAGAACCTCCCCACTAATCCACCAAGGTCGAGGGCTAGGAATACCACCAACAATAGCTACAACATAGAATATCACCACCTTAAAAGATGATACCTCCACCTCTATATGAAGTAAGTATTGAAGAAATATAAGCCATGCATTAAACTTGAGAACCTCTAGATGGATCCAAAAAAGGCCACCAGAGCAGATTTTCCTCTATAGAAGTCATCGAGAGAAGAAAAAGAGAGAGTTTAGAAACTTCTAAAATATAAAAACACTTAGCACCATTCTATATTAGGGGGGAAAAATCCCCCACTAAACCTTTTACTTAACCAAAAACAAAACAGAGCCATAGAGATCCCTTGAAAAATTCCATCATCATCCTGACAAAAAACTAGAGGAACCAAGTTAAGAATCTCGAAAAAGATCATCTCCAAAATCAAAACTATGACAGATCCACAACCAATGAGGGGCATCATTACCATAGATGAACAACATAACTAGATCCCTCCAAGAGGGTACCCAAAAGAAATTCCAACCATAGAAAAGTCTTGGAACTAAAACAAAATAGATCCCATCTCATAAGGGGATGAAGGATCAGAATTAGAAAATCAAAAGGATTTCCAAATCTCAAGGACAAGTAGAATAGGTAAAAAAAAAACTACCTACCAATAAAGATTCATAGAGCTTCTAAATTAATTATGTAAAAACACCAAACACTCTCTTAAGACTCAACTCAGACCACATTCTAGGAGAAATCAAATCAAGGGACTAGTCTAGGAAAATTCCCCATTGTGTAGAGAGAGGAACCACTCCAAAAGACTTCCCACCATTAAATGGTGGCTCCATATCCTTCCTCATCCCACAAAAACCTTTCTTAGTTTCAAACCATCCACTAACATTGATGTCACAATAGTTGGAAAAGACCTTATGCCCGACCAAATCACAACATCCTCCCTCAACATAGAGAAGGCCACAAAATGAGAGAGCTATCCAAGGGGGATCAAACTCATCCCACCACCATTCAGCTCAATATAAATAGATACCTCGAAGACAACACCCACACAAGAAACCTAAGCTCCAAAGAAGTTTCCAAAAGATAACTAAAGACAAATAGACCCCCTAGCAATAACATATGACTACCAATCCATAGTAAATGAACCACACTCTAGATGATCTAGGAGGATAAAGAACAATAAAGGCCCTCTATTCATCTTAAACATCCACTTTTGACTCCTCTCCATCACCATTATAGGATCCCTCTAGTTTTCAATATTTTACTTTTTATTCTTCACCTAACATTATTTCCATAACAAGTTTACATTTTCTTAATGTGCACATACTTGTTAGGTCCACTAGGCTAAGATATTTTTTGGCTACAATGGTTAGAAATTAATGGTTCAAATGATCTATCGGGTTTAGCTCTACATTGCTTGTTTAGATCTTTGTTCTGCTCAGACTACTTTTGATCTCTTTCTTCAGATCTTTGTCTAGATGATTCACTTCTCTTTTACTTTGCACTTAACTCTACTTTGATCTTCTCTCTGCCCATCTTAATTCTTCTTGCTTCTTTAAGCTTCAACAATTTCACACTTTGATCTTCTTTCTCCAACAACTTAATCAGTAACCAAAAATGTTCTCAACTACTCCTTAAATAGTAATCTCTCTGCTCCAAGATTCTTCCAAATTTTATCCCTTAACCACAATCATCAAAATACAATGTATTTAAACATTGAGAAAATATAACTTTCATATAACTTTGTTCTTATCCTTATCCTTCTTCAATCTCCATCATCAAATCTTCATTGTATTTTTCCAATCATAGATCTTGTAACAAACTTTGACTTTATCCTTCAAATCTTGAACATTCTTTATTTTCACCAAAATTTAGCCTCGGATTCCAAAAATTGTTCTTCCAATTATTACTTAGTGAACATAAAATTTCACTTAGGTAGTACATAACTCAATCAATACTAAACTTACTCAACTAACATTGATCTTTAACTTTCTTTTCCAACTGCTCAATGACAACTCTAGTTGCTCGGTGAACATTGTCTTCCTTCTTTCATTGTGTCATTCAGTGTAGCTTGTATAGCTCATCACATTACAAGATTACATGATTGTAAAAAAAAAACCAATAATACATTATCATTGTCCAACTAATTCAAGTGTCAATTACATACCATACTTATTAACTCTATCATCAATAATAATTTCTTCAAATCCTCTTCATTAATCAAATGATATGGCACTCTACTAAATTATAATAATGTCTAATAAACTAATAATTGACATCAATGACAAAATAATAATTGATATGACATCTATTTTACATACATTCATAGCATTCTCAGTTACATCATCAGGTGGGGCTAACAATCTCCCCCTTTGGCATTGATATGATAACACATAACATATAATTTTACATTACATAAGATAATTAAATGTATGCATTAACAACAATAAAAAATAATTCAACTCTAGGTTCCCATTTTGATTCGCTACAACAAATTTCATCATCAGGTGTACTCAGTTTGAATCTCTAGAAGTAAAAATCTTCAACATTTATCCCCCTTTTCCTATCCATCCTTACTAATTCTCTCCATCTTATATAGATTTTATCATTTTGTTTCTCATAGGTTTCTCTCTATTTAGTCATTCACTCCTCCTTCGATAGTAATGTGAAAGGTAACTATAAGTTTCAACATAAATCTTATAAATCCTTGTATGTATCCTTGTACCTTACATGTACTATTTACATAAATTTCATCACAATCATTCTCACAACTTCGAGAAACTCCTAAAGAGTGAACTCTTGCATCAAATCCACAAAGATATTTCTATTTATCCATGAATTGATGCAACATGCATTTTCACTTAGTGAATTTTGGATAGAGAAAGGACCACCAAATTACCTCTTAGATACTCAAAAGAATCCTTAGGCAATGACTTAGTAAATATCTGCAATTTTCTCTTTAGACTTCACATATTCAAGCCTAACATGTTTATCTTGTACTTTCTCCCTCAAGTAGTGATACTAGATTGATAAATGCTTTGTCTTTGCATGCATCATCAAATTCTTTGATATATTATTTGCACTAGTGTTATCACAACAAATAGTAGTAGGCTCGATTATCTCTTCTTGCATTGTTTCTTTCCATTGCTTAATCTATACAATGTTTGAAAAATTGATTGCAGCAACAACATACTCAACTTCAACGATAGATTACAAAATGTAGCTATGTTTCTTTATTATCCATGTAATCAATCTTTCTCCTGAAAAGAAAGCTCCACCACTTGTGATTGTTCTATCATCACATTACCAGCCTAATCTACGTCAGTATAGACTTGAAGAGTAAATACATCCTCTTGTTTATATCATAGTCCATAATCTTCAGTTCCTTTTAGATATCTAAATATCATCTTGACAATAGTCATGTGTGTTTCCTTTGGATTAGATGAAAACCTTGTAACAATTAGAATAGCATGTGCAATATTTGATCTACTTTGTACAACATGTTTTAGTTTAAGAATAATTTAAATATATTATATTTCATTTACCTCTACATTAGTATCTTCCTTTGATAATTTCACTCCAATCATCATACGTGTGTCAACTTGATGTTGTTAAAGGTAGCAGAATCCCCGCAGGAGATGTCCTAGCCCTCAGAAAATAACTACACAGTGGAAGAATAAGAATAACTCATAAATTTAGATCAAAGCAATATTTTCATAATAGAATAATCAGATTTACATCCAACATTCCCAACTATAAGGCCTTCTAGATTATGGCCAAATACATCAGCAAATACAATAAGAAATTTGCAAGACCTTATAAGATCCAAACTCTAGCTAACCCAGACCCAAAATCTAGTAGAAAATCCCCCAAAAGAATCTAAACTTGTGCTCACAAGAAACCAAGAAACCTTATTGTTTTCCAAGCCCACACTTAGCTACTAGCTCTATTGGACTTTTCTCCTCTTAGCTACTCCATGCTGAACTAACTCCCCATCATCACTCAAGATAGCACAAGACCCTCTAATTATACTAAACCAACCCATAGTTGACCTAGTTAGTTATAAATAATAAACCCTCAAGCCACAAGTCGACTTGGCAGCAAACATTAAATACATGAAATAAAAAAACACTAGGGGCAAGCCCCAAGTTTACAATGTATAACTAACTCATAAGACTAATAAGAGACATGCCCTTAGATGTACGTCCATGTGTCATTTAACAATCCAAATCTAAGAGTGCACATGAAAACTCCCTTTGATTGAAGCTCACGAAGACAATCTCCATAGTCTACCCATAAAATTTTAAAAAATTACCAAAAACCACCAAAAAGGCTCTAACTCCAACATGATAGCTCCAATAATTATGTACACTTAGGATAAGGTTCCCCAATATGTCTGAAACACATCCCCAACTGAATGAACCATAGGTCCACAAATACATGCCCAATATTCTTGCATATAGGAATGCTAACCACCCCACAATTCTCTTTCATCAAACACCCTAGGTATGAAGAAAATATGTTCTTAACAACTAGAAGAACATCTTCTAGGGTTAAACACATAAACTCCAAACTAGTTCTTTACATGCATGTCCTCCAACTTATCAACTTGCACACTCTTACCTTTTTTCCACTTCTATAACTCCCTTCTTGCAACTATCATCTTCACAACTATCTTTGGTGTGCAACAAGTCTATATTCCATGCTAATCTCTAACCCTTCAAGAATCCTATAACTCAACTCACCTCTAAAAATACAGGTTCCTCCTACCAATCTCTTGTTGACCTTATGGTCAAATAATTTTTCTATTGGTGACTTAACACTTAGTTTTTTACATTGCTACTGAGCTCCATATGCAAAAAGAAGAGTCTCTTGAGCTTCACGTTGTCTATCGACCATCTAAGATAGAATGTAGTATAAGTCATGTTTCACATTTTCTATCAAGCTAGTCATTCAAATTTTAGTATTTTTTGAGCTTTATAATTTCTATCAAGCTTTTCAAAGTCTACATAGTTCATTAGTGCAAACCATACATGATATAGTGTTAATTGGGCTCTTTAGTGTTACCCAAGCTAATAAGTGTTCTCAAGCTAGCAGTATTAACAAAGTAAATGAAGGTAGTGTTGACTGAACCATTCAGTGTCTACTGAGTTCCTCAGTATTCATTGAGTCATCCAATGCTAACTGAGTTCTTGTTACTCCAAGTGATCAATGTGGATTGGGCATCAATGTCAAATGAATGCCAGATTTTGCTGAGTTAATAATGTTGTCAAGTGTTAGGATATCGCTCGAGTTGTCTTCAGAACCAAAGCTGACTTAGTGAAGATTATTTGAATTAGGTGTTATAGCCGACTCCATAAGGTAATTTATTGGATTGGTATATATATGTAATATATTTTTGCATACTCAATGTAACATAGATTTAAATCAAGCAAGTAGTATGAGTGTGAATTAAAGAGGCTGCAAGAAGTATAAGAAAAAGTAGAGTCTTATCTATCACATTCAAGTGATCATTGTATTTCAAAGGAATCTCATTCAACAAACTGAGATGCACATCTAAGATCATCTATTTGTTCATCCTAACAGGTGTATCAGCCAAATCCTCTAACAAGGTGGACTTAACAATCTTTTCAAATCTCCTAACAGAGTACATACTTCATTGTATGTTGTAAATCCTTTCACAAGATGGACCTAATAGTCCTTATTGCTCCTAACAGGGAAGATCACCAGAAGTGATCAACTGTAAGCTTTAATAGGATAACTTTATATTGCAGTAATAAAGCTTGTGGGTATCATCCCCATCCCAATTTTACTTTCTATTTATAAGGTTTTTGGGTTACCAAATATTGTGTAAAGTGTTATGAATTTTTTATTGTTTCAGTGTTTCATGCATGCAATTAGATCAGATTATATTGTGAAGGTTTAAGTGGTGAATAGAAGTTAAAGTTTTATTAGCTCCTGATCCACCCCCTCCCCCTCTCAGTAACCTAGACTATACTACATTTCCAACAATTGGTAACAGAACATTAGTTCTCACATCAAAATTTTAGTAGCTTGAGAAAAGATCAAAGACGATGGAAGTATATAGACTAGAAAAATCTATTGAAGATGAAAATGTTGATTGACAATTGGCCATGGAACAATTCAAGAAAATAAAGGAGCAATTCTCTCAATCCCCAAAAAGAAGAAAATACCTTGCAACACAAATGGATGACGATCTCTATATTGAAGAAAGAATTGAAGACATTTGTCAAGAAAGAAGTTTAGATGAAGTAAATGCAACAATTATAGATCTAGTTGAAAACAATCTTACTCTTCATGAAGAATTCAAAAATTTGAAAAGAGAACAAGAAATTCAATCAGTCAGAATGTGTGTAGTCATGGAACAAAAGGACAAAGCCAAAGAAGAAATAGAAGAAAAGGACAATGAAATTTAACAACTATCTCTTCAACAAAAAGATTTGATTGATCACCTCAATAATGCAAATCAAGAGCTTACCAACTTGAAGATAGAGAATGAAAAATTGTAGAACAATCACAGCATAGAAAATCAAACCAATGAGAGGATGATAAAATCTCATGAAAGCATGAATCAATTGAATTAGAAAACTCAATTTAGACACAAAGGCAAAGCTGGATTAGGACACACAGAAGAAGGTGAATCATCTCAACAAGGAGCTCAAAAGAACAAAAGGCCTACGTGTAATCATTGTGGAAAGTTAAGGCATACATCAAAGAAGTGATGGATCAATGGTAAATCAAAGTTCACTGGAAAGTGTTACAGTTGCAACAAACCAAGACATAGAGCAAGTGAATGCACAAAGAAACCTAAGTTTGAAAGAAAGTGTTTCAATTGCAACAAAAAAAGGGCACAAAGCCTCAGAATGAAAGACCAAGAAATGGAACCCAATAGAAAAAATTGTTGAAGCTATATTTGGTTGGGATTACAACACATGGTATAGATATCACTATTTTGGTGAGTATGGGCACATTGGAGAAAATTGCATAAAACATTAGACAAGAAAGAGAGACACTACCAAGAGATGATTTGTATGTACAAAACTTGAACATCTTGCCAAGAACTATATGAACTGAGGAAGAGTTGAAGATGAAAAGAAAGAAAAGGATGACAATATCATAAGTCAAATGAGGCAGCAATGGGTAAGGAAATCTCCTAAGGATGCAAATTAGATTAATGAAAGTGTTGACACCCAAGTCAATGAGTTGGGTAACTCAACCATTTCAACCTAGTTATTTATGAAGATTACTAGAACTATGATTCAAAAGGAGTTATCTCGTATCAATTCTAGTCAGTAAGCAAAACATCTATATCAACATTCTAGATGCACAAGGATCACCGAGTTGGAATGATATTTGAACTGATGTCTTAGATCTTACCAAGCATGGTCGAGTTGCAAGACCTAACCAACCTTGGATGCAGATGGAAAGATTGGAGTTCATGCTAAGTTGAAGACTCTGCTAAGTTTGAAATTCCTTTTGAGATTAGAGACTTTACCAAGTTGAAGGTATCTTCTGAGTGGTGAAGACTTAGTCGAGTTGGACACCCTGTCATCGAGCCAACTATTGTATGACACATTAATGGAAATTTTAAGAGTGAATTTTGTTAAAAGGATAAATTGAAGGTTATTGTTTCACTGTGAATTTTTTAGAGCTAAGAATGAACAGTATTCCAGAGCCCTCGAGTGATTCAAAGCAATTTTGTCAAAGTATTTCCTGCATTTGAAGTATTACCAAGTAGTATGGCATCTTCTAGTAGCGAAGTAAAGAAAGCTTCACAAATTTTGGTCTCAGGAGTCGATTGCAAAGCCCCAGGATTCAAATTAAATTTAGCAATTGTAGAAGAACTTGACCCAGCTTGAGCTCAATCACAAATTCCTCCTAAGATATTCCTAATTCATGATATTTGGTAGTATTATCATTGTTCTATCCAAGAATTAGGAACCCTAGAAATGAACTAGGAACATAATGAGTTGTGTGTGGATGGGAATTTGAAACCTGAGCACAAACACTTGGAAACAAAAGGTTTAACACATATCCTGCATATGCCAAGAGACTTCCAAGGAAAGTGGATTAGGTTTATTCTAAGTCAAGTTCACAACATGTTTCTATGGTTGGATCAACCCATTCAAATCACCAAGAAGATGATTCATAGAATCACAGGGTTTTCTATTCTTAACAAGGCAAAGACCACTAAAACCCTAGGTTGGATCAAACTGGCTAAAAGGACTCTTGTCAAATGGTATGGTAGAGGCATGAAGTTAAATGGAGTAACAAACATGGAGATCAAATTTGGCAGCCATATTATTGTACACAAGATCTACAGTTTGAGTCATCTAAATAGAATTTCATGCAAAGCTATTAACCTAACTTATAAATTTGTGAAGAAAAACCTATCTTTCAACCTTGTCGAGCTGCAACTCAATCAACTCAGCAAAAACATGGAGAGCATTCAGTCATCAAAGAATGATTTGTGTAAGTTTGGATCTCTTTTGACCTGCTTGATCTTTTATGTTCAAAAGCTTTTCCCTTAAAGGAAATGTGGCATGGAAGAAGGATACACCCATTGTGTGTCAAATCAATTAATTCATAGCAAAAATGGGAGAAATTTTTGAAGAAATTATGGATGCATATTTTGAAACTTTCAACCTGATAAAATGTAGAGTAGATATAGAATTTTGAAGAAAATAGTGGAAGACTATGAGCAAGATATCTATTTTATGGTGGATTGTGACAAAGTACACATCCAAGTAGTAAGGCTAAGAGTGGCATGGGTTAAGCCTCTAGGATATTAGGTTAAATTTGATGATACAAGAGATATAATTGAGGCTCTTGTGAATGAGCCAGTGGACCCAAAAACCATATTATGGCACCTATGAGGAAGCCAAGGATAGGATTTGATTGGAGATCAAGCTTCCTCAAGCTATGAAGAGAGGAAGGAAATAGATTGAGAATATCTTGAAGGAAACCAAGAAGCCTAGCTCTCCTCTCCTACTGACAGAAGGTAATGGAGATGACATTGAGGAAGAGGAAGGAGAAGTCGAGGAACCTACAGAGGAAGAAGAAACTAAAGAGGAGGAGCCACCCAAGAAGATAGGAAAGGTTATCATAACCAAACCTACAAATTCATCCCCTATTGTATTCACAAGGTGATCTACAAAATCCAGGAAGAAATTGAAATTAGAGGATGAAGATGAAGAAGAAGTAGTAGTCTTTAAGAGGTCTGGCCCTACCTTCCAAGATAGACTAAAAAGAATGAATAATGGAGGAGGCATGGAAGATTTCAAATCCCTAAAATATGAAACAAGAACCAAAGAAGAGCATAATCAAATTGAAGAAGCCCTAGTGGCTAAGATGGAAAAGTGGAAGTACTCTCTAGAGAATCTCACAAAAAAAGTTCCTGATGTTTTACTAAAGGTGATTGTACCACAATGGAATAATGCATCAAACATTTCCAAAGACATCAGAGAAAAAACCTTGAGACAAGTTATGCCAAGTCTATCTGATAAGGAAGTGAAGGAATCATTGAATAAGAATGAAACAAAGCTAACCCCTAAGTTCAATGCATTCCTGATCCTATAAAAGACATTGAATCAATTGTAAAGGCTAATACAACTGCATGGAAGAACATCTATGGTATGCACAAGCCTACTAAGGAGGTTGGGCAAATAGATGTTGAGAAAGATGATGAGGAAATAAATGATGATGAAATTGATAATGTGGATGAAGAGGATTAGACTGCTAGTGGATAGCTCCATAAAATTTAGATTATTCAAGACTCAAACCCAGAGAAGATAGCAATAGAGGTAATGACCTTCCTTCCACTCTCTTCGAGAAAATTATTAGAACAATCTAGCTCAAAGAAGGCCACTACCAAGTCAGTTGAAGTAGAAATTATTTTATCTAGCATCCAATCTATAGTTTGAACTATCCTACCAAGTGCTATGTTGACATCTTCATCTACTGAGCAGCAAGTTCATGTTGTTACAACAGTGGATCAAACTGAGTCACAACCAACATCAGTAAGTTTTCCTATTATAAATACTATTGATATTATTTCTACTATTATTTTTAGTATGGAAAGTGAAATGATAGTTGAGGTTAAGCCTCAATGGATCACTACAATTTTGAAGAAATAAAAGGAAATTATTCTTTAAAGAGACAGAAGCCTCTACTGAAGGAATTGATCTAGAGGAGGAAATTGTAATACTAGATTGGGATCTTTTCAATCTAACTCATGATCAAATGGATACCCTTGGTGAGTTGTGGAAGAAGAGGTAAAAACAAAAAAGTCTTAGAGAGGATAAGAAAAAGAAAAACCAAGTTCTTGAAGATATTAAGAGCATATTTGTTGATGCACTAAATATTGAGGTTGATGAAAGGAAACCAATATTAGATCAGCTTGTTAAAATTGTTCACAAGTATAATGAGGAAGTGAATGGACAATACAAACTTCTTCATAGGGCAAAAAGAAAATTTGAAAATAAAGTTTTGGAGAAGGTAGCTCACAGAATCATTATTGACCAAGTTGAATTGTCTACCATTTTTGTTTCTTTTGAAGATTCTATAAATAATGTTGTTACTTTATTTATAAAGTTAAGTGATACATCAAATTTTACTAAGGAGATAAAAGATAAGTTATCTAAGATAGATGTTGATATAAAGGAAAGTGCACATCAATTGTCACTTGATCCTAGTAGTAGTTTTACACATTTTGTGAAGATCAAATATCTGACAGATCTATAGGCAGAATTATTGAAGGAAGAAGCCATGATAATGGCCACACTAGCAAAACTATAGGGTATGAAACTTCCTAACATGGATGCAATGCAAAAACATATTTCACATACAAAAACATTGGTCCATGAAAACAATTTCTCTATAGTTGATCACATGATGGAACTATCAGCAGAGGTGCAAATAGCTTTGCATAGTTAAAAAGTTTTGCAAGAGAATTGGGACAAGACAATGTTTATCTTTTGAAGGTACATTGTGATTTCCTTTCACATTTTGGCATTACCTTGTAGTTATGCATTTTTGGCATTTGTGTCAAAAAGGGGGAGAATAGTATTATCATACACAAGGGGGAATGTATATATACAAGAAGGAAATATATGTACAGTATGAGAGATATATATTCATGGAAAAAATTATGTTTACAAGAACAATTTTGAAAAATAAAAAAATCAGAGATTACCGAGCAACAACAGCAATAGTAGAAATCAGTCAAAACTAAGTTACAAACTCAGAAATGTTCATAGGGGGATTTTTATATTGATTTTTGAGTATTTAGTATTTTGGTATGATGAGTGTTTTTGTCACTAATGCTAAAGGCGGAGATTGTTGACCTTGTGGTCAAATCATTTTTCTATTAGTGACTTAACACTTACTTAGTTGTTTACATTGCTACTAAGATCCATATACAGAAAGAAGAGTCTCTTGAGCTTCACAGTGTCTATCGAGCATCTGAGAAAGAATGCAGTGTAAGTCATGTTTCACAATTGCTACCAAGCTATTCATTCAAATTATATTGTTTTTCAAGCTTTACAAAAAATTTCAAGCTTCACAGAGTCTACCAAGTTCATCAGTGCAAACTATACAGGATATAGTGTTAACCGAACTCTTTAGTGTTACTCAAGCTAATCAGTGTTACCAAGCTGGAAGTGTTAATAAAGTAAATGAAGGTAGTACTGACCAAGACATTCAATCTCAATCATGTCTACTGAGTTCCTCAGTATTCATCGATTCATCTAATGCTAATCAATTTCTTGCTACTCTGAGTGATCAATGTGGACCGAGCATCAGTGTCAAATGAATATCAAAGTTTTTCAAGTTGACAATGTTGCCGAGTGCCAGAATATCACCCAAGTTGTCCTCAGAACTTGAGTTAGAGTAGTAAGCCAACTTAGTGAAGATTGTTTGCATTAGGTCTTGTAGCCGAATTCATAAGGTAATTTTTTGGATTGGTATATATGTGTAATATATTTTTTCATATCCAATGTAACACAGAAGTGAATCAAGCAAGAAATATGAGTGTGAATTAAGAAGGCTACAAGAAGTATAAGAAAAAGTAGAGTCTTATCTATCATACCCAAGTGACCATTGTATTTCACAGGAATCTGAGATTAGCCACTGATTCATCATAATAGGTGTATCATCCAAATCCTCTAACAAGGTGGACTTAAAAATCTTTTCAAATCTCCTAATAGAGTGCATACTTCATTGTATGTTGTAAATCCTTTCACAAGGTGAACCTAATAGTCCTTATTTCTCCTAATAGGGAAGATCAACGGATGTGAACAATTGTAAGATTTAATAGGCTAACTTTATACTACAGTAATAAAGCTTGTAGGTATCATCCCCATTCTAGTTTTACTTTCTATTTGGAAGGTTTTTGGGTTACCAAATATTGTGTCAAGTGTTATGAATGTTTTATTGCTTTCAGTGTTTCATGCATGCAATTAGATCATATTATATTATGAAGGTTTAATTGGTGAATAGAAGTTAAAGTTTTATTGGTTCCTTTTTCACCCCCTCCCCCTCTCAGTAACCTAGCCTATACTACATTTTCAACATCTCTACATTCTACAAAGGAATTATGGAATGCATCGTGCCACCCTTTTCAATAGTAAACACATTCTTGGCACAATCATGTACTTCACTACAATCATACAACCAAGGTCTTCCAAGTAATTTGTGACAACTACTTATGTCCACAATATAATAGAACACTAGATAAACATATTGCCCAATTTGAGAATTAACAAGACATTACCCCCTCACTACCCAAGCATGTTCATCTTGTAATCTTGTAACCAACTAATCCTATAAGGACAAGGATGTCTCACTCTCTTCAAACCCAATTTATAAACCATTGCCTTAGCAACTAGATTATCAGTACTACCACCATCCACAATCTCATTCCAAAAACTACCAAAATACTTACAAAGAGTCTTGAACAAATTCCTTCTTTGATAAGGTTCCAACAACTTCTTACCAAGCAATAATTGCTGAACCAACAAGTTATCCTCATCATGCTTGGGTTCATTCACTAAATCCACATTTTCATTCACAACAACTCTTTTATCACAAAATTTTCTATTATTATTGGGACATTCAAAATTTGTATTTCCTTGTTCACCATATTTGAAACAAGTACCTTTAAATGCACCTCTATCTATTCTCTTCTTCTATTTAATGAATTTTGGATCATATTCAGCAATCTATGTATACTCCATCTGCATCTCCTTCCCTTTGGAAATATCTTGATGTCTTCTCTTCAACTTCTCTTCTTCCCTCAAAACACACTGATAACCATCCTCAACTAAAGCAATATTCAACATACCAACCTTATCCTGAATATTGGATCTCGGGACATTAATATATCTACCCACCTTTTCTTTAGAAAATTCTCTATGTCTAGATCGAATAGTTAACTTGTAAAACTTTTCAATATAATCCTTCTTAAACAACTCAAGTTAATAATCAGTAGGGATGAACTTAGCCTTCAGTTTTTTCACCATCAATCTCCATCTGGTGGTCTTAATTTCACCTTCTTCTTATCTATCTCTTTGCAAAATTTTCCACCATAAATAAACGTGTCCTCTCAACTTAGTCTATACCAACCTCACTCTAAGTGGATCACTAATTTCCTCTAACTCAAAGTAGTCTTCCAACTCACCAATCCAACTAATCGGGTCTTCAGGATTTGAAGTACCTCAAAAATTAGAGACCTCCATCAAGTGAGCTCCAAATCTATCCAACTAACTAGTTATTTCTTCCACATGTCTCTCCACTCAATTAGTTATGTCTTCTCCACTAGATTTAGAAGCTTCCAAGTCTTCAAAAACTTCTTGATAACCATCTTCAGTACCCATATTTCAAGGTACACTAGCTATAACTCTCATGATCTCAGCAACCATATCATTCTTCATCAACTCCATCTCTAATCTGAAATCTATTTTAACCTTCTCTAAAATCTTAGTCTCCACAATATCACATAGATCTTCAATCGCCCTAGGGTGCGATCTTCTTTGAGTTATCTTCCAATATATTTTTCAAACCCAAAGAGACCAATTCACAAGATCAACCAACACCATGAGATTAACTAGCTCTGATACCACTTGATGCAACATAGGGTAGGAGAATCCCCAAAGGAGATGTCCTAGCCCCCAAAAAATAAGAAAATTATGGAAGAATAACAATAACTCAGATATTTAGATCAAAACAACATCATTTTCATAATAGAATAATCAAATTTACATCCAACATGCCTGACTATAAGGCATTCTAAGTTATGGCCAAATACATCAATAAATATAGTTAGAGTTATGCAAGACCTTGCAAGATCCAAACTCTAGCTATTCTATACCTACAATATGGTAGAAAGATCATAAGAAGAATATAAACTTGTACTCGTAAGCCACCAAGCAACCTTCTTTTTTTCTAAGCCCACACTTATCTACTAGCTCTATTGAACTTTGCTCCTATTAGATACTCTATGTTGAATTGAGTCTCCATCATCACTGAAGACACCACAAGACCCTCTACTTATACTAAACCAAGACACAAATCATCCTAGCAAGTTACATTAAACAAACCCTCAAGCCACAAGTCAAATTAGCAACAAACATTAAATACATGAAATAAAAAAATACACAAGACAAGCCCCAAGTTTACAACGCATAACTAACTCATAAGACCAAATAAGGGTATGCCCTCTTAGACATAGGTCTAGTTGCCATTCAACAATCCAAATCCAAGTTTGCACATGTCAAATCCCTCATATCAAAGCTTGCAAATATGATCTCCAAAGTCTACCAAAAAATAGGAACATGTCACCACTAGCCACCAAAAAGGATCTTACTCCAACACAATAAATCCAATCATTATGCACACTTAGAAAAAAGTTCCCCAATACGTCTCAAATACATCCCCAACTGTGTTAACCATAGGTCCACTAATACGAGCCATGTGCTCCTCTATATAGGATTTCAGACTACCCCAGGATGCTCCCACATCACAATTGGCCTTGACTCATCCATTCCAAAAGTTTTCAATATTTTCTTTACATACTTAGATTGAGTCAAATATATATATCATTCTTTATTTTTTGAACTTGTAATCCAATGAAAATTTTGACCTCATCAAACATAGACATCTCAAATTCCTTTCTCATTTGATCAACAAATGTCTTACATAACATGTCATTTCATCAAAATATAATATCATCAACAGATATTTCAACAATCAACACCATATCATCAGATTCATGATTCAAATACAAATTATTGTTCTCAATTATTCTAGAAAATCCAATCTTAATAAAAAAAGAGTGTAACCTTTCATATCATGCTCTCGGTGCTTGTTTCAATCCATATAATGCCTTGTTCAATTTGCAAACCATGTTGCTCCGATTAGATTCAATGAATCCTTCAAGTTGTTCTAGATAGACTTCTTTTTCAAGTTTTTCATTTAGAAATGCATATTTGACATCCATTTGATATACTTTGAACTTCTTGTGGGTAGCATAGGCCAACGATGTTCTTACTCCTTCCAATCTTTCCATAGGTGCAAAATTATCACCATAATATATTCTTTCTTCTTGTACATGGCCTTTGCAAACTAGTCTTTCTTTATTTCTCACGACTTCTCCATCTTCATTCAACTTATTTCTAAAAATATACTTTGTTCCTATCACATTTTTATATGTAGATATTGATACAAGTGTCCATGTGTTTTTGTTTTTTATCTAATCAACTTATTCATTCATAGAATTTATCCAATCTTCATTTTCAAGTGCATCCTCAACTGTTCTTTATTTAAAATCAGCTATCAAACATGTATTGTCTCTTAACCTACTTTTTGTCAACACTCCAATTCTTTTGTCTCTAATTATTTGTTCAAGTGAATGAATCTTTCTCACATACTTGGATAATATAGGTTTTGATCTCTGATTCTTAGTATTTTCTTCACTCAGTTGAGGTTCAACTTCCTGCTTGGGTTGTACTATTTGGTGCTTGGCTAATGCAGTCTATAACTTGAGTTATAGTATCTGATGCTCAAAATATTTATTTTATATATCTTGAGTAGTGTGTCTAGTGCCTCTTCATACACATGCACAAACTTTTTGCTATCTTCAAGATCCTTTTTTCTTTCTGGATCGTTCTTACCTATAAACTCATCAATTCTCACATTTTCACTTTCAATCATTTTGTTAGTATCCTTGTTCAAACAATTATAAGATTTTGTCTTAGATAAATAGCCAAAGAATGTACCTTTATCTCCTTTTAAATCAAATTTTCCATTTCTTGTGTCTATATGATTATAACACCTACTTGCAAGGATTTTGAAGTAAATTACATTAGATGTATGACCATATTAGAGTTCATAGGGTGTTTTGTTTGTTCCTTCTTCAACTGAACTCATTTGAGAGTATATATAGAAGTGATAATAGATTCTATATAGAAAATTTATGCAACACCTTTTTCAATCATCAATATACTTGCACAATTCACAATTTATTTATTTCTTCTCTCAAAAATTCCATTTAGTTGTGGTGTCCTCAGTGCAGACAATTATCTTTTAATATCATGCTCAACACAAAAGTTAGTGAATTCAATAGATAAACTCACCACATCTATCAAATCTAAAACATTTTAATGATTTACCAATTTCTTTCTCAACACTATCCTTGTACCATTTGAACATATCAAAAGCATGTGATTTCAACTTCATGAACATGGCAATCATCATTCTAGAATAGTCATCAACAAACAAGATAAAATATTTGTCACCATAATAACGTTCTGTAGCAATAGGTCCACACAAGTTAGTATGCACTAGTTCCAAAACATCATTGGAAGTGTCTTTCTTGCTTGAAAAGTTATTTTTTCATCTTACCAATCCAACATTCTTTACACATAGCATTCTTAGGTTTTACAAATTCGGTAAGCCTCTAACTCTTTTCTTTCTATTAACCTTCATCATGTTCTCAAAATTTACATGACACAACCTCTTATGCCACAACCATAAATCCTCCACTTTAGAAAACAAGAATGTCTCAACAGTAAGATCAAGATAAAATAAATTACATTTAGTTTGCATCCCAACTCCAATTAGAATTATTTCATCATCAAAGATCTTAACATGTTTGTTATGAAACTCCAGCTTTTGCCCTAAATTTTTCAAATGAGCAACACTCAAAATATTATACTTTAGTCCTTATTTCCAATAAGAATCATCACATCTGATTTTATCATCCAATATTAATGATCTAGCCTTTCACTAGAAATGGAACATTGTTACCTAACTTAACAGTTCCACCATCATTAAGTTCTTCAAATTTGTCAAACCTACTTATGTCACCAATCATGTGGATTGAGCATCCACTATATATAATCCATGAATCATTCTTTCTAACATGTGAAATAATAATATTTTCACTCCCATACCTCTCTCCATTGGGATCTTCCTTGATAGCAACATATACCATCTCAATTACTTCCTTGTCTTCATCAGTTTTGGATGCAGTGTGCTCTTCTTCAACAATGTAGCATTATTTCTTCCCTTTATCCTTATAATCCTTGTTCTTCCCATACTTGTAATCTTTCTTGTCATTTTGGTCACTCTTACTTTTTTTTAGGACACTTAGCAATAAAATGACCAACTTTATTGCACTTAAAACAAATTAGGGATAGTTTACCTTTGGATTTACCTTTACCTAGTGACAACCTTCTTGCAAGAAATGCTTCAAGTTTATCCAAATCATATTCAAATTTAGAATCACACTCATGTTTACTTTTCTTCTCATTTTTTGAATTCCCAATAGTTAGTGAAGACTTAAAATTATTTCCAAGTCTAAACATACTATTATGATACTTTCTCATTTCAAATGCAGTCAACTAACCAACTAAACTATCAAGTGTCAAAATATTATCAAGTATAGCTCTTATTTTTTAACTAAAGATACTTTTATAGCATAGATAGGAAAAAGAGTTCTAAGAACTTTAGTTACAATTTTATTGTCACTAGTAATTCCTCTAACAGCTTTGATTACACTCACAACCTCCTTGATTTGGTTCACACATTGTGCAACATTCTCACCTTCTTTAATTCTCATGTCAACATACTTTCCTCTCAATTTGTTAGCTTTAGCTCTCAACACATTCGGATCTCCACCATGTACAAGTGCAAATTTGTCCCATATATGTTTAGCATTAGTGTAGCTCTTGATATCATCAAACTTGGCATCAGTGAGGGCAGATGCAATCTCAATCATCGGCCTATTGTGATTCCTCATTTGATCAAAATTAATAGGAGCAATAGGTGCAGTGTATTCATTGTCTAGTCAGTGTGTAACATTACTTCTAATCCCATATATGTAGTGCCTCTCGTGTTTGCAGTTTGTACCTTGTCTATTTTGATTCGAGAGATACTTGATACTCTTATTATATGTACCTTGAGATGCCCTGAGGGTCAGATATTATACTTTCATTCAGTATCATAGATGCTTTACTACTATGTTGTTCAATTTATCATATTTGCATGTTAATGTCATTTTGAGATGATAGTAGATCTATGATGATATCTAATTATCTAGTATTTGGACATACTTTCTTATTATGTTATGTGATGGATTTTATGCTATGGTGATTTACCTCATTCTTGTCTCTTTATAGTTTATGTGAACGTGAGTGATGTAAATGGATTATTAGGTAGTTAATGCATTATTGCTTCGGCTATGATATTATTATGCAATTGCACTTGATCGTGTGTTTTAGTGTGCAGGAATTATATCCCTAGTAGTGGCACATGGAGTTAGTGATTCAGTCATTCATATTTTACCAATGTCATCCCTGTATGGTCGACGTATCCTTATTTTAATTGTTTAAATTAAAACCTTTCCATGATTATTAAATCCAAACTCATCTGCATTATGTGATTAGACTAGTAAGCATGTCTGTGCATTTAGAGGTTCACGTTGTCGTGAAAGGTGTTAGTGATTTTCTGTGATTTTGGGTTTGGGCTTTCAATCTTCTTGAATTTAATTTATGGCCGCTTTGCCTTAGGGGAATTCTTGTTACGAGGAATAACATGTTTTTCATTTGGATTGATTTCTGGAAGCTTTGCCATTAGGAAATCACTTAAAACCCCATAAGAACATGCTTGTTTAAAGAGATATTTTTGGCTCCAAAAAAATTCCCAAAATTGGTGTTAAACAGTTAAATTTTCTTAAGATTACATGGATTTCTTTAAAATTGAAAAAAAGAGGTTCAATTTGCTTATTAGATCAAAATTTGTAGCTTTCACAAGTTATGGCTCTTACATCATTAATTTGAGAGCATTTATAATGCATAAGAAAACTATAGAAAGTGATTACACATGTTGACCAACACCATTATCTGTCCAATGATACACGTCGTAACTATTGTAAAAAACTTTTGGAGGGGTTGACCAAGAGAATTTGTAGCAACCAAGTTAGGAGGATAACTATGATATGATATTTATGTGGCAGATATAAGGTTGTATTTATCATTAAAACATTTTTGAGAACTTGAGCATTCAAATGAGATTGGACAATTCATCATTTTATATATTGCTTCTCTATTTATTAGGTTCTTAGGATTAAGTTTTTGATGTATAATTAAGTCATTAGTATTATTCTAGATTTTAAATTTGGTGGTCTTATATGAAATCTTATTTCTTACATTATATTTTTATGAATATTCTTGTTGATCAATACATTGATTCAAACTTTGGAACTGGGTTTGCCCTCAAAAAATGATTTGAAGATACATCATTGTACTATAGTGAATAATTTTACTATATTTTAAATTCCTTCCAAGTTATTTTAGAATTTCTATTTATATCTCATCTTAGTATTGAAGATTTTGCAATAACGTAGGATTGAGTAAAAGCATGTGTATAAAAGATAATTATTTTAGGGAAGATAAAAATTAAATTAAATTATAGACTAATAGAGGGTGGTGGTGATTATGTGGCTAATAGTTTGAAAGCATTAACATAATAAATTATAATTACAATCCATTGGTGTGAAGATGGAGAAATAAATTTGAGATGTGACCTTTCTATTCTTTGCTAACATATGGAACAACTTGATAATGGCTATTAGAATAGTTCTTCTCCTAGAGAGAGTGAGGTAATCAGTTATTGACTTTGCCAAGGAAGTATTGATTTTTTAGCATAATCTAAATAAATACTAGAAAAAAATAAGTGCATCTCTAAATATTACATAAAATCCAAGCATCCCACAAAGTGCAAGACAATTTGTTAAAAACTAGAACAAGACAAAATACTTTATTCTCAATTTGTCTATTTGTAAACCTTCTCTATAAATAAAGGAGCAAAAGAGAAAAGGGATAAATTTAACTTCGATGTTCCTAAATTGAGTTGTGTGAAATTTTATTACATCAATATTTTATATCACACTTCATGATCCATCATCAAGATGGGAGAGTGCATAAGGAGAAAGTTGATAATTCTTCTATATATATTCAAAAGAGAAATTTTTCATGACCTTAACAATGCACACAAGTGAGGATGAATAGATGGATGACTTTTTTTAAAAATCAGCCCAAATTTTAACTTACAAAATATACAGTCTCTAACTTGCATCTCTGACAGAATTAGTATTTCACTCTATACTACTAAGATGAACCATTAATCTTCAACATGAAAATGTTTTTTTTTTTAAATCTTTCTCTAGTTCCTCCATACATGGATAAAATATCCCAATACGAATTATATGGTGAATAGTTGAATGTTTGTTTACCTACTTGTCTTTGACCAGTGTATGGTGAGAAAGTCTAATTTTTTGGTTTTTATCACACATATGTATTTTTTAGACCATATGTTTTTTTTAGATTTTCTTGTCTCTTGGTTTATTTGGAACTTTAGAAAGTACATAATGTAAATGTGAAAGTGGTTATAAAATTTGATGAACAAAAATTGCAGATAAATTACATAATCAATTGAGACATTATTGATTTTATTCAAACTAATAGAATGACATTAAAAAAAATACCAGACCTAGTACAGGTGTAGAAGACTTTCAAAAAGAAAGATGATAGAAAATTAATTTTTCCACGCCTAATTCTATATCCTTTAGAGGTCATTATGAATTATATTCCATAATTACAAGTCTAATATGCACTAAATTAGACTTCCTAAACCTCGATGTCAACTTCGAAGATGGTAGGACACCTAGAATTCTACAACGGGATGTAATTTTCCACAAAATGAATAAATATGTTGATAAGTGGTTCGATCTACAATTTTCAATATTTTCCCAATTTCAAACAATTCTAGTGATGTGCCACCTAAGGTGATGATATTTATGTCCTAGAGGATGGTACAACTTGAATAGGTGGAAAAATAATGTATAAATGTGTTGACAAGGATACATAGCAAGTGTATATTACTACTTATATGATCGGTGACCACAAACTACCAAACTCCCACTTGGAGACTAATCAAGCTCTACACTAAACATTCTTCCACTTAGATATTGATCATGTAGCATCATCACCACCCCTTAAACTCCGACTGGTCTGATACAATTAGAATTGACTTTTCTCATTTCTACTATGATCAACCTTGAAGACTAATAGAAACCGAGTAGGAAGTCAATTTCTCTTGATTTACTACCTTATTTAGCATATCTACAAAGTTCTTTCTAATATGTATCTTCTCTAGCTTCACCATCCTCTAAAACTAAGGGTATGAAATGATGTCAAAGTTCGATGTGATTGTTCTTAGAGTGAAGGGCTAAGTTCTTTGCAAGATGAATCATACTTTGATTGTCATTATACAACCTACTATTCTCTTATGCACCTCTATTGCCAAGTTATTATATTGCCAATAGTGGTCCTCTTGATATCAATATATTTTGCTAAACTTGAATCAACACAACCTTTTGAAGTGGAATGAGAGCCTCCAAAACATAAGGAATGACTTTTTGTACCTCTCAAATACCTGAGAATCAACTTTATTGTATTCTAATGTCCTTTTTCGAGACTTTTCATATACCTCCTCATAACTCCCACTACATGTGCAATATATGGCCTTGTACATACCATGGCATGCATCATGTTTCCAACCATTTAAGGGATGGAACCATAGACATGTACTCCATCGCCTCTTGTGTCTTGGGACCCATCTTTTTCGACAACTTAAAATGACTATACAATGGTATACTGACTAGTTTTTCATCTTGCATCTAAAATGTGTTTAAAACCTCTATGTAATATGTAAGATCCACCCATCTACCATTTATGTTTATGTTGCTAAACCCTTTTGGGCCACTTTTCATTTGCATATTAGATCTTTAGTGATATTTTATGTTGCTTTAATGTTATTACAATGCCAATGGATGATGTATACTTAAAATGACTATACAATGGTATACTAACTAGTTTTTCATCTTGCATCTAAAATGTGTTTAAAACCTCTATGTAATATGTAAGATCCACCCATCTACCATTTATGTTTATGTTGCTAAACCCTTTTGGGCCACTTTTCATTTGCATATTAGATCTTTAGTGATATTTGATGTTGCTTTAATGTTATTACAATGCCAATGGATGATGTAGAACATTGTGACTTTGATCATCTGATTATATCATGTTAGGTAGATGATAATGATTATTTGCATATTATGATTATATTTATATTTATGATGTTATTGACCCCATACTTGCATGTGTATGGTTGGTATGTATATTTTATATTTCTATTTGAGGTGTATGATGTTGTTGAAGGACAAAGTCGTAGTCACTTGTTTGCAAGATCTACATGATGTGGTAATCCCCACCATTGTTATGTGTATGTATGTGTATTTATGTATGTACATGCTCATCTTTTATGTAGATTGTGGGTATTGGGCATTGACTTCCCTGAATTTCCAAGATGAGTGTGCCCTAATGTATTAAATCTCAATGATAAGAGGGGAAATAACATCCATGTCTAAATCCTAACCTAAGATGTCATTTGTCCTAAAATAATGGACAAGCATCTAGTTGACAACCTTACTCAGATTGTCAAGGTGACATTAATTTGAGAACCCTTGTTTGAGCATACTTATACTATTGCATCTTTTATGTATTTTGATTTGGTTGGATTTTACAATTATAAGAGTTTCAGGTATAAACTTAAGTGTCAATGTCATTTTTAAATGAGGATTAAGTAATACTTGATACGATATTGTGAAACTAAATTATTGGATAACAAGACATGATTGGAATTACCAAGATATCAAATATGATACATGTGCATGCTTTAGTTCATGTTTGTTTGGTTTTGTTTAGTTGTATGTATAGGTAGGATGTCACCCTAGGTGGAAATTGATGTTTTAAACTTATCTTTATGATTTTGTACCTTTACTCATATTATATTGTTGAAGTTCATAATGTTCTTTTATGTCATATATATATATATATATATATATATATATATATATATATGTTTGTATGTATGTATGTTATATATGTACATACATATACATACATACATATATGTGTGTGTGTGTGTATGTACATATATACATATATATATATGTATATATGTACATATATACATATATATATGTATATATGTATATATGTACATATATACATATATACATGTGTGTGTATATATATATGTACATATATACATATATACATATATACATGTATATATATATGTACATACATATATATATATACATATATGTATATACATATATACATATATGTATATACATACATACATATATATATATATACATATATATGTATATATACATATATGTATATACATACATATATATATATATATGTATATATATATATATGTATGTATGTATATACATATATGTATATATACATATATATGTATATATACATATATATGTATATACATATATATATATATGTGTGTGTGTATATACATATATATGTATATGTGTGTGTGTGTGTGTGCACATATACACACACATATATATGTATGTATGTATGTATGTATGTACATATATGTGTATGTATATGCATGTACATATATATATATATGCACATAATGTTCTTTTATGACATTAATTTGAGAACCCTTGTTTGAGCACGCTTATATTGTTGTATCTTTTATGTATTTTGATTTGGTTGAATTTTACGATTATAAGAGTTTCATGTATAAACTTAAGTGTCAATGTCATTTTTAAATGAGGATTAAGTAATACTTGATATGACATTGTGAATCTAAATTATTGGATAACAAGACATTATTGGAATTACCAAGATATCAAATACGATACATGTGCATGCTTTAGTTCATGTTTTTTTGGTTTTGTTTTGTTGTATGTATGGGTAGGATGTCACCCTGGGTGGAAATTGATCTTTTAAACTAATCTTTATGATTTTGTACCTTTTTACTACTCGAGTTATATTGTTGAAGTTCATAACATTTTTTTATGTCACAATTATATGTGTGTGTGTGTGTGTGTGTGTGTGTGTGTACATACACACATACACACATATATATGTACATACATGTGTGTGTGTGTGTGTGTGTGTGTGTGTGCATATATGTGTGTGTGTGTGTACATACATATGTGTATATATATACACATATATATGTACATATATACATATATTCATATGTGCATATATATACACATATATATGTACATATGTGTTAGAGTAAATAATTAATTATTTATTATTTATTATATTTACTTAAGCTTACTTAGGTTAATGCATTTATTTAATATTTAGTATTTAATGCATATAGTGATGAATTGTTGACAATGCGGGAGTTTGTTCCCTTCTAGCATGTTCCACCTTTTGTGGAAGAGTGCTTAGTTGTCAACCTTATCTTCTACCTCCTTCCAACTTATTCTACAAGCTTCTTTGAGGCCTTTATATGCGGTCTCTCTCTCATTGTAAATTCATACAATCACATAGCAATTTCATTTTTCCTATTGTGAAATATTTTCTCTTGCATTATTTTCTTCAAGCTCTTGCTCCTTTGGTCTCTCTTCAGCAAGCGATTTGCATGCAGGTGATCTTGGCAACTACGGAGTTGGATTTCATCAACTCTTATATGGTTTCACAGCCTCCATGTTGCTTCTTGTTTGAAGGATTTTTTTGAAGCTGCAATTCGGAGACACAAACCCTAGTTTGTTTGTGATTTTTTCTTCAATTGGGAGGAAGAGCATTTTTTCAGTATTTGGAGAAAAAGGAGAAAGAGGGTTTGGCATAATAAATCTGATATTTTTTGGGCTTTTTTCTTTATTTTTTGGAGGTGCGACGGCGGAAATTCAAAAAAAATAACTATAGAGGTGATTTTCAAACAACCATATCTCCCTCATACGAACTCATTTTTTCGAGCAATTTTTTTTTTTGGGTAGGATTTTGTGATCTACACATTGGTATAGGTGGTTTGAGATCTCTGTTCTTGAATTTTTTTTGCAACTCGCAATTCCCAATTTTTGCCACTTAAAATGCTTAGTACATGCTCCTCTGGACACATAATCAAGTTCTATTTTTTTTTTAAAGTGTATTTTTTTTGTCTACTTTCCAGATCTGTAATTAGATTAGAAGTTTTGTAGACAAAAATACTACTTTCAGAAATAGGCCCTAAATTGGCTATTGTAATCGCACTAAGTAAAGAGTGCCCAATTTATACATTGTGGGGGGGGGGGGGGGGAGCATTTTCTTTTCTGTAATTTAATTCAAAATAAGACCCTTCTACTTTTGTCTTCTTCTCTCTCAATGGTGGATCCATCTATGACCCGTCTCATGCCACACAACTATCACACTTGGAAGGCACAAATGATAAAAGCTTATCATGTCAGGAGGCTTATGGTCATGTCTAGATGAGAATCAACCTGTTCTCACACGCCCTTTTGAGGTTCTTCGGGATGGGAACAAAATGGATGAGGCCATGGGATTGATTGCACTGAACATTTCAGACAATCTGCTATTCCACTTGGATGGTTTGACCACTCCTCGGGCTTACTGGCTCAAATTTTAGACTTTGTTTGGCACAGTAAATGAATTCTAGGCATTGTAGCTTGATGCAAAGTTGACTTTTTTGACACTTGACAGCTTTCCCACCATTGAGGACTTCTTAATGAAATTCAAATCTTTGCGTACACTTTTGTAGGGATGTGGGAAAACCAAGACAAATTATGAGTGTATCTTTTTTATACACTCAAAGTTGAGGGGACAGTATCAGATCTTCTCTTCTACTTTCTACTCCACTATGGATGCATTGGGTGATAGACACAAGATGCCTTCATTTGAGATATTTTGTGATTGATTAACTCGTGAATAGTCCAAGATCAATCAAATAGATTCACTTTCAGGTTCACAGTCAGAGGCATTGTTTGTCAAGGATACACGGGAGCAGAAGTCGAAGCAGATATCAGTTCCCTCTTCTACTGGTTCGTCATCTTCTAAGAAGAAGGAGAAAAAGAAGACTAAGACTCCTACCTATTCCTATTTTCAGAAAGGATCTCATGATGAGGCACATTGTTTTCAGAAGAGATTTGATGGCTATGAGAAACAAATTGCAGATTTGCAAGCTCTTCAGAAGAAGAACATTATTTCTTCTCCATCCTCTTCTACCTCACAAGGGTTTGCCTTTTAGTCTCCTTCCACATCTTTTCCATCTACATCACATCTTTGAAAGGGTCATGCATTACAGGCTACCATTGCATCTCCTTCACAAGTTCCTTGGATACTAGATTCTGGTGCTTCTCACCATATGACATCCTCTCAAGGTGTCTTCTCTACTCTTGAGGCTTCTCCTATTCCTCATATTCTCATGGCGAATAACACTGCACTACCAGTCTGTGGGAAAGGTTCAGTTCACATCCAGGATGGTGTATTCAATGATGTATTGTATGCTCCATCTTTGTCTACCAACCTTCTCCCAATTTCTCAGATTACACACAATGGATCAAGGAAGATAGTTGAGTTTACTGTTGATTCAGTCTTCATTCGAGATCATGCTATAGGAGGTCTTATTGCTACAAGGGCAGTTGATCCTTCCACTCGTCTCTACACCTTCTTGCACTTTGGTCCACCATCTCCATTGTTGAAGCACACTTCTTCTCTCCCACAGGAGCATCATGTGGTGCAGTCAGGATACTTGAACCTTTGTATTGTTCCTGAGATCCCTATTTTGACTTTCACACCACATCCAGTTGAGGTCTTTTCTCTTCAGTAGGATTATTCTTCTTTTGCTCTACCTAATCCTCCAACTCCATTCATCGAGCCTCTAGGTGTACCTATTGTGAATTCTATAGTAGACATTCATGATAGCGTCATCACACCTGCCTTGGGGATTCCCTTTCAAGATCCTCATACTTTCTCCTTTGGGCATTAGCTAAGCCTTCCAATTTGCCCTCTCATTCAGGGGTTCCCTTGTTATGTGCCCTTGTTCCTTCTACATTGGATTTTCATTGGTTCGATCATTTCTATAGGAACTCCATCATTCTGGGGGGGCTTTGGTGATTATTCTCATGGGGGGGCTAGTTGTACTTATGGTTTTGTGGAAGTTATCCTTGGGGGGTCTTGTTGAGGCCTTCCTTCCTTTCTTCCTTTATTTTTTTAGCATGTTTGTACTTACCTCTTTTTGGAGGCGGGTTTTTCCCATGAGGTTTTCCCTCTTTCTCTGTTTTCAGAGGTTGCATCTCTTTGCATTGGACATGGGTACCTAACATGGCCTCATTTCTGAGACCCATTCTACATTTCATCTTAGTTTTTGTGAGCTTAAGGCATTCCCCTAAGTTGCACTTAAGGGGGGGGTGTTAGAGTAAATAATTTATTATTTATTATTTATTCTATTTACTTAAGCTTACTTAGGTTAATGCATTTATTTAATATTTAGTATTTAATGCATGTAGTGATGAGTTGCTGACAACACAAGAGTTTTTTCCCTTCTAGCATGTTCCACCTTTTTGTGGAAGAGTGTTTAGTTGTCAACCTTATCTTCTACCTCCTTCCAGCTTGTTCTACAAGCCTCCTTGAGGCCTTTATAAGCGATCTCTCTCTCATTGTAAATTCATACATTCACATAGCAATTTCATTTTTCCTATTGTGAAATATTTTCTCTTGCATTATTTTCTTCAAGCTCTTGCTCCTTCGGTTTCTCTTCAGCAAGCTATTTGCATGCAGGTGATCTTGGCGACTACGGAGTTGGATTTCATCAACTCCTACAATATGTACATACATACATACATACATACATACATATATATATTTGAGTGTATCTATGATTTGAAAGATGATATTTTTGGTTTACGTTTCACTCCATTTTTCGAGAGAGATGATATTGATGTTTTTGATCACCATTAATCTTGTGTTATGAGAACTATTAGAATCTGTTACTTGATATTTATTGAGATGTCCATTGTGGGATGGACATTTCATAACCTTGTGTAGGATGAGAAATTCTTTTTTAAACTTGATTACTTTGTTTTGATGGTTTTCATGAATTTATTATTTTTGAGAAGTCTTGTATGGTTTTGGTTCTCCTTTCTCTTTATTTTATTTTCGTTAGAGCATTAGGGTAGGTTATCTAGGAACATAGAGGGGAAGTGACTTCCAATGAGCGTCAAGGCCCTCAAGTGGTATTTAGGATCAATCATTGTAAGGAGCTTAATTAAGTGGTAACTTAATAAATTTATTTAAATAAAATATTAATAAGATAATTGTGTTCCTCACACATGCCTTGAGTGTTGGTGCAAGCTAGGATGGGACTGAGAGAAGATGCTTGAGTGAGGTCTAGCATAATTCATTTTTCTTGTTTGTATGAGAGGATTATTGATACCACATATGGTCACTTAAATGATGAGGACCAAAGAGACTCCTAGGATGAGACTCAAGCGTTTGACATATGTGGTGATACTTCTCTATGTGTGTTCTCCTACATAAATATTTGGTACACTTGATTTGTGGTTTGATCATTTATACCTTATAATCATTTATTACCATTTTATACAATGTACCATTTTCATTAGTCTTGTTTGTTTGGTTGTTTCCTTGAGTGAGGCATGTTGTTATCTCCTTCGCACAATGGGGGTGGACCTGTAGATTCCACGTGGTTAGATGGTAGTGATTCTTGTACAATGAGATCTAATTTTAATGCTCTCATCATTGGATGATCCTTATTGTTGCCTTTATCTTCTTGTTCATTGCTTGGAGACTCTCATAGTGCTCATCATGTTATCATGTATTCTATGATGTATTGGTTTGAGATAACCTTTAGGAGATGTATATGTACTTTTGATTTGCTTTATTATTGTTATCCCTATGAGCGATAGTGCTTTTGACACCACTTCCAGGATACCACGACTAAGATGTCTCTTCTTGACTCCCTGGTCAAGCCGACTGTCCTCTATGGCTCTACTATTTGGGGCCCCTCCCTCTTGGAGTCTAACTAGGCCTCTGTTGAGAGAGTCCAAACTCTTTTCCTTCGGTGCATTATCAGATGTCACCGATTCACACTACACAACATTGTTCTGGCTGAGTTTGGTACTCACCCTTTTAGATTGGGGACCATCTTTGATTTAGTTTGGCTCCTTCATCAGCTCCAAAGCTTTGATGATTCCTCCGACAATCTTTACAAATATTCCTACTTGGCTTATTGTTCCCCTATGGAGGTTGTTGGTTCAGACTCTAGTCATAGGTCTTGTTGTTGGTACACCCAGGTTTCTTCACTCTTGGCCTCGATTGCTATTAGCTTGGATCATCTTCCCCCCTTCCAGTTTTCTCTAGACACTCTTGCCCATCTTCTTCCACCTCAACGAGAGTTGAATGAGCATGTTAGACTTGACATCTACAGACAGTATGTTATCACGACCTGGAGGAATCCCCCAGGTGGACTCCGTCTGTGCATGGCCTTCTATGCTGAGCACTTTCTTGATATTCAAGACGAGATCATCTTACATCCCTGGTACCTCACTCGTCCTTTGACTCACACTCTTTACATCTCCTTGGGATCTTTTAGGGTGGGTTCTCACTAGCTACGTATTTAGAATAATCACCAGATTGGTAGGGAGGAAAACATCTGTTGGCTTTATCACCTTGGGGAGGTTGAGACCGAGTCTCGCTTTATTTTTCATTGTCCCATTTACTATGAGATTCGAGGGAGATTCTACTATTTATTTAGAGAGTGTCGATCTCTTCCCTCATTCTTCAGATATATTGACTAGCACTGTCTTGAATATCTTCAAGAGACCATGCAGCTTCGCGAGCACACTATACAGTTCCATCCTTGCTCGACATCGACCCCTACACAACTCATCACCTCTTTCTTTAGTCCTTCAGTTCCTACCTGAGGATTGAAGCGACCTCTTTGCACTATTTTGGTTCACACCAGATCTGTGAGACCCCGCAGAGATCACACTCAACAATGTCTCTTTAGTAGACCTCATAGGCAACCTTCTAGAGTACCTGATTGCCCTGATGTCCATCTTTCCATTCTGGACTACTTCTTGCATGTGAGGAGTTATTAGCTATTGTTATTCCTTTTTCTCAGTTATTTTGTTTGTTTTTCTCTCACGTTCTTTCTATGGACACAGTTTGGTGCTCCCTCTGCTAGCGTTTGCCCTTTGTATTGTTTCTAGTCCCTTAGACCCTCATTGGTCTCTTGTTGGACATTAATAAATTTATCTAATCTTATCTTATCTTATGATATGTGTAATGGAAGATGTATTATTGTATATGCCATGATGTATCATTATATATTATGGATTGTACCTTGCTTATATGGATATGATAAGTGTAACTTGATTCCTTCTATGTCATATATATGCATTAGTAATCTCCATGACGTGTTCATTTGATAATGATTAATTAAGAATTAGGAACATTTAATTTGGGTTTTAAAATGAACTTAAGATATATCATGTGATTATGTATGGTTGATCTTAGTAGTTAGATATTATTCCTAAAATTAATTATGTCTTGGAACCCTTATTTTAGTTAACTAAGTTTATGTATATTAGTATTGTATCTTAATCATGTGTTAACATTGAAATATAAACTTATGTTTCTACTTGTCCACTTATGTTTCTGAATGTCCATCTATATTGTTTATGTATGTTTAACAATAAAGAAAAATAAATCATTGCATCAACATAGTGTACACTTTAGTTAATTTGTCATCGGTTTTCTAGAGGGGTGTTACATAATCACTTTAAGACAATGTTGATGCGTGGATTTTCCTATCCCTAGTTATTCTCATACCAAGGAATTATTTTGTTGCACCCAAATCTTTCATAATAAAGGATTATGCTAATTTATGTTTAAGGTCATTTTGTGTTGCTTGTTAGACCCAACAACAAGCATGACATGAACATATAATAACAATATAATATAGCTATCATAATCTGCTCAACCAGCACTATGGCTTCCTGCTCCTATGTATTTACAAAACCAGGCATCCCTGTGGATCTCTCCCAGGTGTTCGCTTCTGCTTTTGTGCTAGCCGCTGAGGTTCTTCCTTCGTCGCCTTCAGGGTCTGCTATGGTGGAAGGTGTCGTTGGGGGGGTTAGGGTTTCCCTCATGCCTTCTCTAGGTGGCGTTTTTCCTCCTCCCGACCCAACTTTTTCAGTTTCGTGTCCACCCAGTGCCTCTACGAGAACCCTTGTTTTGACCTCTCCTATTTGCACTGATGTTGTGGCTAGTGTAGTTACTGCGGATTCCCCTCCTGTGGTTTTTGTTGTTGGTCCGCGGGGTAGGGTTTCCTCCTATGCTGATGTGGCTGCCCTTGAGGCCAGCTTGCATGGCATTGCTCCTCTCGTGGGTCTCTCTTTTGGGCATTCTCGTCCTCGAGAGGCCTCTTCGGTGAGTGTCTCTAGCCCAGCAAGGGTTGTTTTAGATCAAGATATTGTTGATGAAATTTTTAGTATGACGAAGGATTTCTCTGCCCTAGCTATTGTTTTTCGATTCTGGGGTTTTTGGCCCTCTCTTTCTGATCTCCATGCTTGGATCTCCAAGCATTGGGAACCAATCTTAGACAATGGTGTTCAGATCTTCCCGAATGCTAAAGGATTCTTCATTGTCAAGTTTGCAACTGCTAAAGACAGGAAGACTATTCTGTGTGATGGTTTCTCATGGCAAGATCGTTTCCCACTCATGGCCAAACTGTGGCATATGGATTTTGACCCACTCACAGAGTCCTTCAACAAGGTCCCCATTTGGGTTAGGCTTCTGAATCTCCCTATGCACCTCTGGCTTGACTCTGTTTTGGAATTAGTGGGGAATGCTATTGGAAATTTTTTATATGTGGACTCGGGTCCTTCTGATGTTCTCCATTCGATGTGTGCACGAATCCTTGTTGAGTTGGATGTCTCAAAGGGCCTCCCAAAGAACATTTTCTTGGCCTCCTCGTGGGGCTCTTGGACCCAAACTCTGGATTACGAAGGTGTCCCCTTTCGCTGTAGGATTTGTTATATGACAGGTCACATGGCTACTCGTTGCTCTACTGTGAAAGTCCAAGCTGAGGCGACCTCCTTCCTGGTGGCCAGGGGCCTCCTCCGAATATTATATGGTGCATAAGTCTCTAGATGTGTTCCCAAATCCTGAGGATGGTTCTCCGCCTATGGCTAGCTCTCCCTCGAATGAAGCTTCTTTGGGGCCTTTGGTCACTATGGATGTCTGGCCTTCGGGTTTGGACCCTATCCCTCCTCCTGTCTCAGATTTGGCTACTCTTCCTAGTCCTGGTGGCGACCTGTCTTCTTCAGTTTCTCCTAGGGAGATTGATCTGTTGGTTGCTTCTGCTTTCCCTAGCCTCCTCTCTTCTTCTGGGGCTTGGCTTGGTGAGGCAGAAAGGGTGGAGGATGGATGGACTGTTGTAAAACGAAAGAAATCTAAGCCCTATATTCCTCCACTAGATTTGATTCTTAGGTCGGGCAAGGGAGGCTCTAAATTAAAGGGCAAATCGTGAGCTCCCTCGTTGTGCCTGGCTTTTGGAGGTGGAGCCCACTGTTGGGTTCTTTGGCTCGTATTCGGACGTTTTGATTTTGTTGGTGACAGACTTTTCTGCCACCATTAATCAGATCCTTCTTAGTCTGTTGTATCTTTGTCACAATGCTTATTGAAAATCCTAAGCTTTGTACAGGGTTTCAGGCACCCTTCAAAACCTGTTTTCCTTAATCAAAAACAATATAATATAGCTATCACTATCCAATCTCTTGAAATAAACCCAATGATTAGAATGGCATTTGTTGCAACCTTGTTCAACCATAAAGCTCCCAAATTTCAAATACAATTTTTGGAGTGCTCTTTTTAGCCTATACAAGCTCTTCTTCAACCTACACACTGAGACCTCCTTGCCTTTGACCTCATATCCTTGTGGTTGTTCATATAAATATATTCCTCTAAATCTCCATGGAAAAATATATCTTGACTTACAATTGTTCCAGATGCAAGTCTTATATAGCCACATGACTTAGAATAGTTCAAATTGAATTCATTTTGATAACAAAAAAAAATAGTTCATCAAAATCAATACATTTTTTTCTATGCAAATCCTTTCACCACAAATCTAGCTTTTATCTTTTCTTACCTCAATGTTCTTATGTTAGCCTGTAAACCTATTTGGAGGCAATGTTTTTTTACCTTCACTCAATTCAATGAACTCTCTAGTTTGATTTTGTATCAATGAATCCATCTCCTCTTTCATTTTTTCTTCCCATTTCTTTATGGTTTTCGTAACAATGAATCCATCTCCTCTTTCATTCTTTGCTCCCACTTCTTTCTAGTTTCAACCTACATTTCTTTTGCATAACTTTTTGGTTCACCAAAATCAGTCAATAATACATAACATAAGGAGAATGTTATTCAAGAGGTTTTCTCATCCTACAAGATCTTCTCACTAGAGTTTAAGGAAACCATTTTGATTCCTAATTGTTCAACATTTTTTGGCATTATTGGGACTATGTTTACTGGGATTTCATCAAGCACAATGGGTTTTGTGTGTTCCTCTTTTTACTTCCTTCCATGTATTAGATCCTTGAATATGATATGACATCTCTACTTCTAATGATTTTGTGATTCTCAAAATCCTATGACTATAACCCATGTCTTTAAGTCTGTACCCAATAAAAGTACACTTCTTTGATTTTTCCTCAAGCCTTAATTGGTTTTCTATATCAATATGGACAAATGTTTTACAACAAAAAAATTCAAGAATTAGTTTACCTTTTTGTTTGTCCATGCCTCCTTTGGAATACCACCAACCAATGAACTTGGAGGCCCTCTGCCTATCAACTAAATCTTCCCAAAAATGCAAAGGCAACCTTGCATGTAATCTCATACTTCTTACATGCTCCATAATAGTTTTGTTCATCCCTTCAAACACCATTTTCTTGTGGGGTTTTAAAAACTATCTTGTCTATGAATCTCATTGTATGAACAATAACTATCAAACTCTCTATTATAGTATTCTACTTCATTATCTAGTCTAAGATAGTTTAAGTTATTTCCTGTCTCATTTCTTAAAGACTTAAATACATCATACTTATTGTGAATGAAATAAACTCAAGTTTTCCTAGTTGCATCATCAATAACAGTAATATAATAATAAGATCCTACAAGAGATGCTACTTGGGTTGGTTCCCATACATCAAATTGCACAAGCTCTATACTTTTACTTTTTCCCTTCATTATTCTAAGAAATCTGACTCTCTTCTTTTTTATAACATTGTTCTCACAAAAATCCAAACTAACTTATTTCAAACCTAGCAATATTTTTTTGGAATGGAGAATCTTCATCCCTTTCCCACTCACGTGCCCAAATCAATTGTGCCATAGAGTAGTACATGTTCTTGTGGAAGCTAGGGAGATAGATAATTAGTATTACCAGCACATAAATACAATGTACCTACCTTTGCCCCTTTTGTTACTATGAACAAACCTTTAGTAACCTTCCACAAGCTCTTTGTAAACATGATTGTGCATCCTTCACTTCCTAGATATCCTAATGATATTAAGTTTCTTCTCAAATGAGGAACATTTCTTATGTCTTTCAACAACCACTAATTTCCATTCAATAATTTTATTTGTATACTTCCCTTTCCAACAGTTTTGCATGGTTCATCATCACCTAAATAAACCTATCCAAAATCACCTTGAATTTAGTCAAGAAAATATTTCGATGGGGTGTGGCATGAAAGTAAGCCTCTGAATCTAACATCTACGTATCAGTAGTATTATCCAAAGAAAGAATCAAAGCATATGTAACACATCACTTGCTACATTTACTTCTTTGTTATTTGTTTGTTGTCCATCTCTTAGTTTTACCTTTTGAAACCAACAATCTCCCTTCAAATGACTTTTCTTTCCACAATGTCAACAATCCACATTTACCCTAGATTTGGATATACCCTTTCTAGATTTCCCAAAATTACTTGGGTTTTTTCCTGTTTTCCTTGGTTGACCCCTGCTCTCAACAATCAAAGCACTATCAGATGTTTCACCCATGTTTTTCCATCACATTTCCTTGCTAAGGATAACACCAACATCAGTGTGTTTAAACCAAGGACAAAGATACTTACAATCGTGACAAAGTCATTCTAGCTTTTAAACAATGAGCATAAAATCAAGAAAGACTTAACCTCATCATCAAAAATTACTTTTACAAAACTTGGCTAAATAGTAACTATGTTAAATTCATTCGAGTGATTACTAACCAAACCACCTTCTGGCATCTTCCTATTAAATAATTTTTTCATAAGAAAATACCTCGTTTGGGGTTGAGGATTTCCTATGCAATTTGTACAATGCTTTTATTAGACCATTTGTGGTTTGCTTTACTGTATTGAAAGCCACCGACGATACCAAACACAACCTTATTGCTCCTAGTGTCTTCCTATCAAGAACCTCCCATTGTTCATATGAGGTACTCGTCGATTTCTTTTTTTTCCACCCAATGGCAAGATAAGATCCTTCTGATATAGATATTATTCATTTGTATCTTCCATATTTATTAGTTTTGATTGTTGAACTCCTAATCCTTAAGCTTGCCCTCCTCTACCATTACTCGTACTCAAACCTAATATTTCCTACCAATTCACCGATAAGTATACTGTTGTAATACCAAATATTACGGTTTCAACAAATATGAGCAATAACAATATTAAGATAATGCATAGTAATGTAAAAATCTATTGCAACAACTTGAATCTACAAATTATGATCAATAATATTCAGCTCTCTCAATTCTAGTCTGTTAATACAACACTACAAATGCTCCAAGAATGCCCAATTGACAACTTTGTGTGGATCTTCCTCAATTGCTAAATGGGGTTCCATCCAATTTACTCATTCTTCAAGGATCTTTGCCCTCAAAGAATCAGATTTGATGCTATCATTAGCTCCAACTATCAACTCCATAAATGTTGAAGAAAATAACTTGGTAATTTAAAAATCTAGGCCCAAGTTTTGTTTTAACATTTTCCCTCTCCCTCCAATTCCATCAAACTTTTAAGGTTTTTTTTTTCATTTGTTTGTTAAAATTTATGCCTTCCAAAATAAATTGAACTCCAAGGCATAATTCTCCATTATTAATATGGACTCCTTTTATTTATATAACTTAATACTTTGACTGCCTAGGAGAAAGTACCAAGACATTATCATATTGTATTATAATAATAGTAACTATATAAGTTCATTAATATTATTTTATTTAATCCAATTTAGGAAACATTTCAATGTTTTCTGATTTATTCATAAAATGTTCATCTAACCTCAAAACTAGCATTTGACTAAATCCACCTAATCAAAATTACGGATTATGTATAAATCCTATAGGCCAACTAGCGATTCCTCCTAAAAACAAGAATCCTCCCTCAAAAGTAAGAATTGCAATCAAAGTCTTGAGAATGATCCTGGAAGTCCTTGATGTATACCGGTCAACTCTTAATCAATCCCTAAAAATTATAAATTGTAACCGAAGTCTCCATAATGATCTTGGAGGTCCTCTAATTGTGTTTTGGTCAACTAAAATAAGGATCCCTCCTAAAATCAAAAAAATATTGTCTCAAACTACTTAAAATGACACAAAGCCCCTTTAAAGCTCCATGACACTAAGTAAGCCCTTGTTCCATATTGTTGACCTACGAGAATTGGTATGATAGATCAACTCCCTGTCATTTGTTGATTAGTCTAAGGAAGGGATATTACAATGAGTGTGCTTTTAATTGTATTGCCTGATAATATCAATAACAAGAAACATGTCATCTAGTTATTAATTCTCTTAAATGAACACTTTGTTACGGGATAGAAAAAAAGAAGACCCATATAGCTGCAATAGTCCTCATACCAAACTTAATTAAATTAAATGTTCTCTCTTCAAATTGTGTTGTACAAACCTAGAATGCAAGTGTTTCAAGTGATGGTGTTAGCATTAAAGAATTATCATTTGATATGCATTCGCCTATCTAGCCCAAACATTTGTTAATGTAAAAGACACTAATAACATCAACATCTTGAGGTTATTCTTTTAATTATATTTTTGAATTTTTTATTTTGTACATGCCCTAAAATATGTTGAAGGGCACTAGGTTTATTAGTAAAGTCCTTGTGGACACCTAACAATGGTGTTGACTTTATATCTTCTTCAATGCAAATATATATATATAGGAAAAAAGTTTAAATTAAATAAAAAGTCGTGCATTTACATTAAATGTAGAAATTACTCATTTACTTTTGGCCTTTGTGAACATTTCTTACCGATAAATTTGTCAACATAGAAAATTAGCATATCTGGGTTGAACCTAAAGCCTCTTAACATAGAAAGTGAGGTTTTCCATTACCTACACCATACAGGAATAGACACTCACTTGTATGGACCAAGATGTCAATAACATGAAAAATGTCTTCTACGACCTAGCTCTCTCTTTCCCTTCATACATCTGTAACATTCTTTCTGCTAAAACTGATTTATGGGATTCCATATCCTTGAAGTACCATACAGATCCGTGACAGCATTAATAAGCTATAGGAACTCCGAATTCAGCGACCTAAAATTATTTTTTGATGGGTATTCCTCATTCTTAAAGAACACTCAATCCTGTCATGTAAAATTAAGATTTTTATGTAATGTCAAATATTGACTGTTCCTCCCAGCTGAATGGAGTCAAAACCATGACTGCAACATGCCTCAGCTGTATGCTAGCCATCTCCTGATGTGCCCAAGCATGCATTTCCTTATGAGAAAAAAAGTACCCAGAACCTTTAACATCCCCGAGTACTCAAAACATTCCCTATAGGGGATAGGTCAAATTTTGCAGAAGACATGTCCGCAGGGAGCACTGCTTGACAAAGCTCCATAATAAATCAAAGACTTTATTTAAAGTAGATAAAACGAAGAAAAAGAAGTAGCCCGCACATTTCTCAAAGGGCTAAAATGCAAAGATGACAAGAAAAGCAAAACCAATCATCTTGAACAGCTGATAAAAAAGCAATCTTATTTGCATTTTTTCAATTCCTAATTACACTTTCCAATTGCGAAAGACATTATGAAAACAAATGTATTCAAACAGCACAATAACATCAACAAATAAACTAATTTATGTCTACCAAACAAATAAAGTGTGCTATAGGGAACCATCGCTTCCAACACTTTTTTCTTCCACAGCTGTTTTAACCGCATTAAGAAGCAACGGCATCAACATGGGATTAGTTGAAATGATGCCCTTTTCTACGTCCAAGTATCTTCCCTTGGAGAAATCGAGAGATTTCCCAGCAGCATCAACCACATGACCACCTGCCTCTGCAATTCACAGAAATATTTTATATTCAGCAAGATTAAAAGAAAGATGAGAAGCTCGGGGCAAATAAATTTAACCATTTGATTTTTTGTATCTTCGGGATTTTCATTAAAGTCATCCAAAGAAAACAAGCTGAAGTTGAAGCAATCATGTAAGTAGAAAAAAATGTATCCAAATAAAGGTTGTACAAATGCAGGGACTGCATGATCATAGAAGCAATCAGTGATGAAGTGTGATTATATTATACGTCAATATAGCCGTCATGTGCTGCATGTGCCGGTACAGGGAAATATTGAAATGGAAACGAGATCCTTATCCCTCAATCTACAGGAATGGCTGGTTATATAGCTAATAGTTGCATCCACCAAGATAAGCTATAGTTGGTTGGTATTAGAGAAATGCCTACCTTAAAGAAAGTTACATGTGCATTTAATTTTTAAAAGTTAAATTCCAGCATTTGGTAAGATCAGCCAGTAAGAATCAGATTTTCTAAGAGCACCCCAAACTACTTGGATATGTCCATCAGGATAGTGACAACTTCTCAGATTGAGGAATGGCTGGTTATATAGCTAATAGTTGCATCCACCAAGATAAGCTATAGTCGTTTGGTATTAGAGAAATGCCTACCTTAAAGAAAGTTACATGTGCATTTAATTTTTTTAAATTAAATTCCAGCATTTGGTAAGATCAGCCAGTAAGAATCAGATATTCTAGGAGCACTCCAAACTACTTGGATATGTCCATCAGTATAGTGACAACTTCTCGTGGATTGATGTCCTATGCTCTTAAGGTGTTGGTGGAATCATAGATGTGAGTATCGCCGATTAATCGGCGATACGAGATAAAATCGCGATTTTTTGGGGCCGGCGATTTAGTCGCCCCAAAAATCGCGATTTTTTTTTGCAGATTTTTTCCAAAAAAATCGCAGATTAATCGCCTAAAAAATTGCCTAAAAATCGCGATTTTTTTGCAAAAAATCGCTCGCGCCCGGCAGTCACATAAAGTGACGAAAAAACACGTTTTTTTCATTATGTTTTTACATTGCTTAGGGTGTTTTGGAGAGGAGAGGATAGAGAAGGAGTTCTTGGCAAGAAATAGGCAGAATCAAGTGCATTTGGAGGCCTTTTGATTCGATTTCTTCGTTACTAGGTAAGTGATTTGAATCTTTGTTTTTTGTTTTTGCAAGAGATTGTATTTTTTTTTCTTACATGTAAATGGATAAAAATACATTCCTAATTAGTTAGGAATGCATTTGATGAATGTAAGCAAGATTAAATGCATTCATTTGCATTTTTTTCCATTCTAGATCGAATTTATGCTAAAAATTTGCCCTTTCTAAAAAAATTTGAAACCCTAGCAGCTAGTTTGTTTGAATGTTATTTGGATTTCAATTTATTGGTGCTGTTATTGGAATGTTGCTTGAATTCTTTGTTTAACTGTTAATTTTGATCTTGTTATAATTTATTTATAGTTTTTTTTTTAAATTTGTATGTGTAGGCAGCCCGCAGCAGTTTTAAATGGCAGACAAATGGCCATTGACTCCATGCCCCTCAGGCTACATTGGCACCAGGCCAAAGAATGCGAGAGATCAAGCATGGAAATATGCCTATGAAGCACCTGATGAACCAACCAAAGTGATTTGCATTCGATGTGAAAAAGTAATATCCGGGGGCATTTACCGGTTCAAATATCACATCGCAGGGATCTCAAAACATGATACAAATCCTTGTGAGAATACAACAGAAGAAATAAAAAGGTTTGCAAATGCCTTGCTCGCAGCTGGAGAGCAAAAAAAATTGCAAAGAGAGCGGAATAAATTGCATGTCAAGGCAGCCATAGCAGAGACCCAGGGCAGTTTCGTTGATGTTCAGGAGGAGGAGGCAGCCATTGAGAGCATGGCTAGCTCTTATCGTGGGCCGCGTGTCCGCAAACAGGGTGTTTTTTCTTTCACGAGTTCCACTCCCACTCCCACTCCTACACCTCCTAGCACTTCCGCACCATCAGGATCAGCAGGTGCTTCTGGGATAGGGAGCTATTTTGTGACGAGGCACACACCTGGTGCACAACCTTCATTAGAGGCCACTAGATGGAATAAGGAGGTCCATGACCAGTTGGACAATGCACTAGCAGATTTCTGGGTTTTCAACAACCTTCCTATTAGTGTTGTTGACAGTCCCTATTGGGAGGCTTTGGCCACAGGGTTGACAGTTGCAGGAAAGGGGTACAAGTTCCCTTCTCGTTTTGTGTTGGGTGGCAGGTAAGCGAATAATTTTATTACACTCGATTTCCTTTTAATTTTTAACTTTTTACTTAGTTCTAAATTTTAATTAATTTATCTAGAAATTAGAATGTTGATTACTAAAGTCTAAATCAATTTTAAATTACTAAGAATCTAAGACATAACTAAATTTTGTTTTTGTAGGCTTATTGGAAATGCTGTTGAGAGGGCCAAAGCATTTGTTGAGGAACAGAAACAAGAATGGACAAAATTTGGTTGCACCATTCTTTCTGACGGGTGGACGGATGGGAAGAGCAGGACCATAATTAATTTTTTGGCCTGCTGTAATGATAATGTGGTGTTCCTGAAATCAATCGATGCCTCCAACAAGGTAAAAAATGCTCAGACATTAGCATTGATGTTGGAGAATATGGTCTTAGAGATTGGCATTGAAAATGTGGTGCAAATCATCACAGACAATGCTACTACATATGTATCAGCAGGTAAACCGTAATTTTATGTTGCATGTGCATTGTGAATTTCACAACAAGAATTTTTAATAGTTTGATATATTTGAAAAGTTGGAAACTAATTAGTATTTGCTTTTACAATTGGCAGGAAAACTCCTACAGCAGAGGCACCCCACTCTCTCTTGGACCCCGTGTGCAGCACATGTCCTTGACCTTCTTTTGGAGGACATGGGCAAACTTGAGTGGGTCACTCCAATTGTGGAGGATGCAAGGCGGGTGACAAAATACATATACAATCACCCATGGGTCCTTAGCCTGATGAGAGAGCACACTGATGGCAAAGAAATTGTCAGGCCTGCCGTCACAAGGTTTGCAACGATTTTTTTGACATTGCAAAGCATTCTCGATAATTTGGCTTCTTTGAAGCAAATGTTTGTTTCCAAAAAATGGCTTGCTTCCACATTTTCAAAGAAGAGTGAAGGAGAGAATGTTGTGCGGATTGTGTTTGATAAATATTTTGAAGATAAGGCTGATGAAATAGTAAAGGTAACTACAAAACTTTAAGTTTTAGTTTGCACTTTACAACTTTATAACATACTAAGTTTGTAACTCAAGTAAATAATAATTTTGTAACTTGTCAACTAATTTCAAATTTATATTGCAGGTGTCTAAGCCTTTAGTCGGAGTTTTGCGTTTGGTTGATGGAGACCAAACGCCAATGGGTGAACTATATGAGGCCATGGACAAGGCCAAAGAATCTGTCAAAAATTACTACAAGGGGGAAAGCATCAAATATGAACCCATTTGGCAGATCATTGATAGAAGGTGGAATAATCAGCTTCACCAACCCATTCATGCAGCAGGATATTTCCTCAACCCACGTTTTAGGTATACTGTAAGCTCATTCTTACTCAAATTTAAGTTAACAAAGACTTGAGTTCATTTTGCTTTCGTAGGGTGTTGGGTGTGTACTAAAATTGGAAGACTTATTTGTTTTTGGTTTTTGGTTTTAGGGCTGATGGTACATATGCAGATCCTGATGGAGAGGTCATCAGAGGCCTAAGTGAGTGCGTCGAAAAGATGGTAACCAGCGAGGAAACAAGAGATAAAATCATCACTGAGCAGGAGATCTTCACTTCAGCAGGAGGCAAGGTGTTCTCCACTTCTCTCTGCAAGAGAGCAAGGCTTACACAAACCCCAGGTAATACATTTGCAAACTTCTGAATCTCAAATGCTAAATTAATATTTATGTTTCATTTTTTGTTGTCTATTAGTATTTTCTAACTTGTACAATTTTTGTGATGCAGTGGCTTGGTGGACCACTTGGGGTGCAAGCACTCCAAATCTTGCAAAATTTGCTCTCAGAATCCTATCACAGCCTTGTAGCGCATCACATTGTGAGCGCAACTGGAGTTTGTTTGAGGCCATCCACACAAAAAAGAGAAACAGGTTGTCCCAAAAGAGGATGAATGACATGGTCTATGTGCAATATAATCTTAAATTGCGCATGAAAAAGGCGCAACAAGATCCGCCTGGGCCAATCGATTTGGATGAGATAGATCCTTATTATGATTGGACGGCACAAGAGCAGGCTCCCTTATTTACACAGGAGGACATCTCCAATTTGGAGAGGGAGGCCGCGGAGGAGGCTGCGAAGGAGGAAGGGGGTGGAACTGGATATGACATCGATTTGGATGACATCGAGGAGGGCGATGATGAGGATGATGACATTGAGCTTACTGCAGAGGACCTTGACATCTTGCGCGCAGCGAATGTGGAGATACCGACATCTAGTTCTATAGCTACACCATCTCCTGCATTGGCACAGACACAGACACGGGCACAAACCCTGCGGGGTTCTAGTTCTAGAGCTTTACCCTCTCCCGCACTCGCTAGTAAAGTGACTGGGAAGAGGAAGATGTAGTCCTGTATTTGACATTTGTACTTATTTGTAGTCATGTTGATGTGCTTATTTGAACTCTTTACATTTGACACTTTATTTATGAGAATACTTCTCATGTGTTGTGAACTTGTTAGTTGTTAGTAATTTACAACTTGTCACTACTTACTTGTTAGTAATTTACCAATTAATAACTCTTTTTGCATTGATATATATCTAAACATGATTGTTTCTTATGTATTGTTAGTAATTAAGTCATTAGATGCAAAAAAACATTGAATTCTGTAAAAAAATCGCATTTTTTTATTAAAATTTAGTGGTTTTTTAGTTCCCGATTTTTTCCCCGATTTTTTCCCGATTTTTCCCGATTAAACTTTTTCAGGCCTAGGCGATTAATCTCCTCAGGCGATTTTTACATCTATGGGTGGAATTATCAAGAAAATTTACTTGAATTATTTTAATAATTGTTGTATGACCTTGGTATAATTTAAAATGGAAAACAATAAATATATTGAAGCTATCTAAAAACACAGAAGTAATATTTAGTTATCTGAAAAGGAATTTTGTGTTCAAATAAATTAAGTGTCGTTACACTGAGGGTGCCAAAAAATGAGGCTGCAAGGGGATTTTAAGTTATGTTATCAAAGGGGGAAAAAAACAAAAAGCAATTGAAAACAGAAAAAATGATTTTCGAAAAAACAAAAAACTTTTTTCAAAAAAACCAATGAAAAATCAAAAAATGCTTTTACCTAAAATGAAAAAAAATTATTTAGACTAGGATTATATGTCATATGAATAACTTAAGTTAATTCAGATAAATATTATAAGACTTTTTATCAATTTCTTCTAAAAATGATCTTGGTCAAGAGGGAAGTGTATGCAGGCAAAAAGTGGACAATCAAATACAAAGTCAAAGCAGCGACTAAAAAGGAAACTACAGAGAGAAACATACAAAGGAAAAGCTCAAATTGAGTAAATTGAGGAATAATCCTCACAAATTTCATAAATTTTGTAAACAGGGAATGTCCCTATATTAATTTTTGTGTCTTTAATGGACATAAGTCCTCGGTAAAATTGGAGGTTTTGTTGGCTCCTTCCTTCCTTTCAATGCCCGTCTGAATGGAGAAACCATGTATAAACTGTATAAATTAATAATAAAAAGTTTTGGCTTCGGCCTTTTACCAATAAAAAAAAAAGCTTTGAAAAACTATAAAAATAGAAGAGTTTTCAGGGAAGGCATTACATTATTTCCGTAAGTTATTACATTTCTCAACAATGAACACACATTCATCTTCTCCGTTTCCCAAGGATGGAAACCCTTCAAAAAATTGAAGGCTGCAAGAACAAAAACCCTCCAAGTTTTAAGTGTCATTTCATGCAACAATTACCAATGTGCAGCGAAAATTGGTTTGGAGAGGAAACTCTTGTTCCATTTCAAGGGATTTAATGCAGTGTTACAACAGTCTTAACTCACCTCAGACTCAACAAGTTGGTTTTTGACTTGGACTAGACCTCGGTGCTCAAACTCGACAAATTGACAAATCCAAGAAATTCAGATTTTTTAGGGTTCTCAACTTGTTTTATGATCTCTTCAAATCATAAAGACCCAATAATTTCATCAAATAGAAGCTACTTTGATCACATTTTTAAGTATGCATCGATTACGTAGTATAAACACAAATTTTAGCTGAAGGAAATAACAAATTTAGAAATATTGTCAAATGTATACGAAGCTCGTGGAATATGGAATCCATGGCATCAAAACTGAACATATGAGTCTCTGGCTCAAAGGAGCTTGCATTACTCACTCCAACATCACACCAAGTCATGCACTAGTGTTTAAGACAGATCTTGGATAATGATGTAACCATGAAATTTGCTTGTGGCTCAGTGACTAGTGTATATATTCAAGAAAGGAATTTATTATTAAAGTTTTTGTGAAACCTTCAAGTCTTTGTGTTCTGTTGTCAAACTGATTAACAAAGAGGAATGGTTAGATAAAAAGATAAATGGTTATCCTCTAATTTGACCTTAGCTGGGATGCTAATAAATGGGAGTGTTCTATGAATTGTCTTTGTAAGGCATGCGTGATCTACTTTTCCAATATGAAATGTCATTTCTTGTCAATTATGACTTGACTTGTATTCAGCAGTACAATGATAGTAACATACCAGCATTTCTTAGGTCCATCCTTGTATTCTAAACAAGTTGTCCACTGTATGAAACAAGATAATTCTTGATTGTAGCTCTGATTGTGAAGACAAAAAGATCTGCAACATGGAATATGTATTTTATAGATTTTACAATCATGATTCGTCATTGGCATATTGCTTGCTTAGACATAGTTTGATGGGGATTTGGAGCAACACCTGAATGGGGTCAAGGGGCATTGTAATGCCCCTGCCATAAGGGTTCTAAATACATTACAAAAATGCCTCAAAAAAATATCAATGATGAGAAAATCATCTTATTGCTAACACATCATGATTTTCTGGATAAAACCAGCACAATCAGTGGCAACAAGACTGTGATCATGCACTAAGGACAGTGAGTAAAACACAGCAGTAATATGATAAACTGCAAGACTGATGATTAAGAGAACAACATCCCATTTCGCTAAACAAAGTTTAAGAGATAAGTAGCGATTAACAAATAGTTAAGTCGGCGGTTAAGATTGTTCATGAAGAGACGGCACTCCTCAAAGGAAGATGACTTCCTAAAAGGGCACTGCCTTTCAGCAATAAGGAAGGATATAAGAATAGAAGATTTTGGACTGAAAAGGTAATAGAGGAAAAGAAGGAAGTCAATCTATCAATAGAGAAATATCCGATTTCAGAAAGAGCAAAAGTTGGCAGATGTTGATATCGACAAGATGCTTGGTATGATGCATAATAAATAGAACTACTTATATTGTTGATACGTTTATCATGTCTTCAAATTAATATTATTTGGGGATGATAAGTAATTAATATATTGCAAACTATTATATATTTTTGTTCTTGCCATAATTCTTAATGCATGCATAATTACTTATATTAATAAGAATTCCTTTAATGCTTTTATCCAACCAACCATCCCATTATGGAGTGAAGGATGAAATACATGATTAGGAGGGAGTGGGACTGAGTCCCTCATCAAGTACGCCAACCTCTAGGTGGGGCCAAGAGACAAAATGACTTGGACTTCATTCTGTGCTCTTGGGCTTGATTGGAAAGGATGGGCTCCCAATGACATATATAATTCTCGAAGGGAATCCATAGTGTATATTGGTTGTCTGGGAAAGCTTTTAATCAAATACCACATGCACATCATGTAATTTGCAATGGTGATATAAGGATTAGGATTCTCCTTATAATGTTACTGATTATATGATTTCCAATCTTTCATGGATGTTAGACAATCATCATTAATTATATTAGAAACGATAACTAACTTGGTTGCAGAATCTAAATCAAAATTTAGAAGTTAGTAATTTTGCATTTCTTAAATGTACTTCATTCCTTCTCTAAATAATTTGTGATTCTAGAGGAAAATATAGGAATATCTAAATAGGGGACATTGCAGGCAGTGCCCTTGTGTGGGTCTGGGGGCAGCACCCTTAACAGGGCCTAGAGGCAGCCCCTGCCACCAATCCCAAATGAAGACCTTCAAAACCACACCAGTATTCATGGCGCACAGTATTTTGTTTTTTTTGTAAATCCTTGATGGGCATGTCATAAACCAAACGAGTATTGAAAGGTTGTAAGTTTTTTTCATGTAAGTAAAATTGTGAGCTTGGTGAATAATCGGGAGCCGAATCTCCCAAGCTTGCCACGTTTTGGCATGTCTTAGCAAGTCTTGTAACTCTTTCATACAAGAATCATAGTTATGTGAAAAAGTTACAGATTAGTTTTCAGACTCAATGGGTGATGGGTTGTGGTTTGTTCTTTTCAGTATTTTGGGATTTGCGGAGATTCTTGCAGATTTTTTTGGATTCAATGTTTGGCGTGATTTATATATTCCATAAAGTAAAAAGTTGTAATTTGTTCCGTAAATAAGAATTCATGTAATAGCATTTCAATGACCATGCAACATTCAGAATTATAGAAATTAGTTCTACGGGTTATTTCAGGTTGGGATAGATAACTAAAGGTAATAATTAGGGCCTTTTTAGATGTGGTACCGATTGAGAAGCACCAACTTATAAAGTGTAGATATGAAGGTTAGAAGTGTGCAGCCGATTTTCAATATAAAGGAAAACGGGCATCCTGCACATTTGAGTTCATATCAAATTACAATCAGCATATCATAGTCCAATAGCAGCCAGTGATACGGTAAATTGATGATGTTGTGTTAAACAGAGGAGATGAAAGCTCCTTAAATAGATTTACAAAGACAATGTTTCTAAAAGAAACAATTGTGATTTAAAGACGAAAAAATAGAAACTATCTAATAAACTAAAAACAAAGATGAGTATTGAAGAAACATTACAATATTCTAATACCCTCCCTCAGTTGTCATTGTCTAACTAACCGGCATAAGATTATGCATGTCTTGTGGACATAAGTTCTTCAGAACATTTTGTTGTTGCTGAGACCAAGAAGTCATCCAATCTGATATTGGGTAATAAAGGTAACCCCTTTTGCAAATGAGTACAACCCAAAACAAGTTGCAAGATGATTCATTGAGAACTTTTGCAAACGAGCTTTACGACTCAAAACAGACTACAAAAAGCAACATTTTTTTAAGGAGGAAATATAGGACAATCAGACATGATTTTTGAGGTGAAAAATCAATGAAAGGCATACAACAGAGTCAGTGACATGGATCAAAGAATACAATGCTTCGTTTTTGACGAGAAAATGGTAAAGCCTAATAGATAATTTTTGAGGAAAAAATTATCAAAACCCAACAGATAATTTTTGAAGATAAAAATATTAAAACCTAACAAATAATTTTTTAAAGAAAAAATTATGAAAACCACTCAGAAATTTTTTAAGCGAAAAAGTTATGGAAACCTATTAGAAACTGTTTAAAGGAAAAAGTTATGAAAAAAACATTGAAGAAACTTTCATGCGGCAAAACATGAGACTTCACATGGTAAAATAGCACATGCAAGTATATGCAACTCACAAAATGCACATGCAAGTAAATGCAACCTTCAAAAATCAAAGACATTTGCTCCAACCAAGAAATCCTGCAATCAAAGCCCTTGAACAGACTAGCGATTTTTAGTAAAAATCTTGTAAGACAAAACACAAGATTTTCATAAAATACCTCCTACAATTTTTATTTTAAAATATCAAAATAACAAAATTCTAGAAAAAAATCTAGATCAGAAGAGGCTTGAATTTTTCTTTATAAAATCACCAAATTTTATGAAATCCCATCAACCTGCTCTGATACCATATTACGATAAATCAATAATGTATTAAACAAAGAAGATGAAACCTCCTTAAATGGATTCTGATTTACAAAGACAATATTTCTAAAAGAAACAATCGTGATCTAAAGACAAAAACAGAAACTATCAACTAAAAACTAAATACTAAGATGACCATTAAACAACCATTCCAATATTCTAATAGCAAGGAAGTAATATATCAAACTATTTCATCCAAGTACAGCACTTGATCGTCACTTAATACAACATTGAGAATTATACAAATCCGTATTTAGGGTTATTTCAAGTTGGAATTGATCACTAAAGGTAATAAGAAGGACCTTTTTAGACAGCAATTGAAAGCACTGAAATATAGTGTGCAAATATTAAAGTTAGAAATGTGCAGAGAAGAGTTTCAATATAAAGGCATATAAGAGCAATATGCAGATTTAAGTTTACATCAAATTTTAATCAGCATATCATAATCCAATAGCAGCCAGGAGTTAGGGTATCAAACCATTTAATCTGACTACAGCAGTCTATTATCACTCAATACAACATTGAGAATTGCAGAAATTGGTACTTCGGATCATTTCAGAATAGGATTGATCACTGAACGTAATAAGAAGGGCTCTTTTGGACACCAATTGAGCAGCACCAACTTACAAAGTGTACATATTAAGTTAGAAGTGTGCAGATCAGACTTTCAAATATCAACATATCAAAGTCCAATAGCAGAAAGGAAGTAGTATATCAAACTATTTGATCCAACTCCAGCACTCAATTATCAATTAGCTCAATCAGAGTAAATATTTCACCCATTTCAATTTTGCTACCTAACTGTTCAAAAAAATCCTCTCAAATTCAAAATCATACATAAAGGTTCGACAAAATGTTTATATGTGATTGTTGAGGGAAAATAATTATTTATTATCTTTTCTCATTGTAAATTTTATAATTTGTAATTCAAGAGGCTTGTACTGGCAAATAGTTTTTCATTCAGTATAATAGATCATGGATATAGTAGCGTTAGGTAACATTTTAAATTTTGTTCCTTCTCCACCTTGTATGGAATGAACCAGAATTGAGAGAGTTAAATCTGCCACTTTGGCATTTGTGCAAACTTTGTTTGCACTCACTATCAATCTATTTGGCTAGAGCAATTCTATGATAGTTTTAAGCTGTGAGTTGATCCTCTTGTCACCAAAAAAATTTCAAAAACTTGATCCTATCCTCGTTCTTACTCCATTATGGTCACCTTGTGCATTTTGGAGACTAAGAAATAAGAGGGTAGAATTGCGTTGATTGCAAAAAAAAAATGATGATATTTGACTAAAACCTTACGAGGGTTACTGCAGTCATATCAAAGTTGGTGTTCTTGCCAACCTATTAGAAAGCTAAAAATTTGTTACAGATCTTCAGAAGAATGTTTAGAGTTTCAATGATGGTTTATCATTGAAAAAGTTACCACAGGCTTGAATGCATCGCCCTGTTTTGGTGACTGGATACATATTTTTTCAGTGTTCACCATAATATTTTGTATTTCCTATTATTATAAGTTATCACCATAATAATACAACACGGCATCCTTGCCTATGTCCATGGCCATAGAGATAACCCATTGGCATTTATCTTACAACTACAAAAACTTCAACAAAGGTTTCATGACCTAAAAATTTGAAAAAAAATTCCATTAATAAAAATATTATTTCTAAACGAGAAACTAAAAATTAATGAATAAAATTGAGCATCAATTCTCGAATCTTGGTGAACTCATCATCAATTAGCTATGTTACCCAAAGTTTCCAAAATGGTGATGGGAAGGGACAGGATGATTAGTCTTGAGGGCAACAGGGGCTGTCAAAGGTGGCAGCTATATATAAATTAAGGAACTTCAAATATTCATATGATAGCATTAATAAAGCATTCATCATGTACATTATAGATCCTTAATACATAACATTTGTGTTGAATTTGAAGTTCACATGAGAATAGATAACATTTTTCTTAACACCTATGAACCACTTAATTACATACATAATTCACTATCAATATGCTAATGATTCTTAAAATAGTGTACAACTTATATAAATTGCTCAAATGCTGCAAGTTTCACTTTCAACCATAATATAAAAAATACAAAGTTCAATTTTGCTTGCTCTTCATATAGGCGGAGTTGGTGTGTGTGGGTGAGTAGAATTTAAAGTCAGTTTTCTTTATGTAGAAAAGAAAGGATATATTATCCACAAATAAACTCAAATAAGACAACAACACAATCACAAAAGATTTTCTTCAATTTCTGTAGACAACAAAATTACATTGACCCTTTTTAATGCTGGGAAATGCACTGAAATGTACATAAAGAATATGTTAACACTAGACGTCTACCAGCCTTCAAAGGGACTAGAATACTATATTTACAAAAGATGTGATTGCAAAGGACATCATCTTTTAAATAATCAAAAGCATAAAGAATAGATGTGACATTTTTGTGATATTCCCTTTTAAATAAACACAATTAGCTACTGTACCAAACTAAAAGAATAAATCCATGTTTCCTTATTTTTAAAATTTTGTATAGTGATAAATTGAAACATGGCTAATACAGAAACACTAATTTTGGATGGACAAAATCATGTATCATCCATTTTACTACATGTCAAAAATGAAGTTACAAATAATTAAATTCCTTGACGACACCTTGTCAATATCACCTTCATGAACTGTATTCAAATCTGGTTAAATTTTATAAACAGTTAAGAACACATACATGGACTGCAAAATTAAAGTGATATGGGAAAAATTATTTTTTAGGACATTTTCTTAACCTTGTTTTTCTATGGGGATGGCCCATCGTTCCCGGAACAATTAGGGTATGATCATTCCTGGTACAATTAGGGATGTCATATGCGTCCCTGCTCATGCCCCACCCCTTTTCCTTTCTGAGACATCCCCAAGTTTCCAGATGTCATCTGTATTTTTCAAAAATTGGGGGAGGCCTCTCAACATCCTAAAATGTTTCTCAAACAGGGATGCCCCAAAAATGTTGTGGACATCCGAAAATATTTTGGGGACAAATCCCAAGTTTCCCTGTCAAATACTGTGTGTATGGGGTTTACCCCTTCCACACTTCTGCCTAGGAGAAAGTAGTGCCCCTGCAATGCTTTTCAGTTTGATGAACTTTGTAGTGAACCATGTGACCCTTGACTTCATAAGCTCCACTCCTTTGGTGTGCTCTCTCATCACGCCTAAATACCCAAATGTGGCTGTCAATAAATCTTGTCTTGTTTCTTGCACGTCACATCTTTGACTGCACTGTTGACACATAGAATTGTTTCAATGTTGTCGAAAGTTAGATCAGTGTAATACGAAGCACAAGAGGTCCAAAAAATGATGGAATGCCTCTCTTGAAAAACTATCCCTATGGTTTAGTTACAACTTACATTAAGTTTCCACCCTAGCCTCTTGCACAACAAACTCTAAAAAAATCGACTATATTCTATGCGGTCTAAACTTGGGCAAGGCATCTATAAACTTCAAGAAATACTCCAATTATTTTATATGGCTTCCTCAAGAAAAAGCCCAGTAAAATCATGTGGGTTTGGTGTCTCAAGACTTGCAATGACAAGAACCAAATCATTCCAATGTGGACAGATTGACACATTGAATCTTGCCGTCTCTATTAATAAGTTAAGATGTAACAACATTTTTTCTGCCATGTCCTTTTTTGTGTAAGCTATTAGCCAATTACTTTATATGGCTTCCTTAAGCAAAGGCCCCCTAAAATCATGTAGGTTTGTCGTCTTAAGACTTGCATGGGCAAGGAGCAAAGAATCCTAATACGGAATGCTTGATACATTGAATGGTCTGTTATTATTGTAGCAAAACTTGCAACCATCCTTGACTCAAGTGCTTCTCTTGATCCCAAGTGTTACCTTTAAACAAGATTTGTGCAACTAGAACATTCTGGAAGGCTTTGAATCCCTTCAGTGTGAATGAAGAAATGTAGAATCCATAACTCAAAAGAAGATTCTGACATTAAAACAAAATGGGCTCACTCAACTTTCCTCCTCTCAGTTTCCTTCTCATAGCTAGATTGTGGGGTTCCAATTTCTTAATTTCCCTTGCTGCTCCACTTGGTCACTGTTGGTTAACAGATTGTTCTCCTCAAATATTATTTTACTTTTACTCTTGTACCCAAATCACAGTAAACAAATGTTCCCAACAGTTGGGAAATTAGGTTATGCTGCTGAAGCTCCCCTCTGAATTGTAAAGGTAAAGCTCCCTTGTGGTGAATGATATGCAATGAATATGTTTATGTTCCCTATCTAACAGGGGTATGCTCTTAACCCAAGAGCAAGAAAGGTAATAACCAAGTTTCCCATATCCACATAAGAGTCGGGCATGAATTTGCCTACGAATGATTTTACTCCACTCACAACCATGAATGTGCTGAAATTTAACTCACTTCTTTCCTGCCTCTACATGCAACTAACAACACTTCTACATGAATGATTCACACACCGTGATTTATTTACTTTTAAGAATGCAACAAAGCGATGAGAGTAAAGGTAACAGAACCACAGTAATTCTCAGATTACTTGTTGATTATCAAACGTTAAAAAAGATTCTACTCTGTTAAAATCTAACAATCACCCACTTTGATTAACATTCAATCCATCACATTCAAGAAGAAAATAACCACAATTAAAGAGCATCAAATTCTAATAAGATTCTTGAGACTCGCTCAGTTCTCTCCGCAATAGGGGAAGAATGCACACCAAAAATTTGTCAATCCTTCTATTAATTTTCAAAATAGTACATATAGGCCCCATTTCTTTGGCCATTACAAAATTACATTTTTTTGAGAAGCAGAAAGAGAAGAGGAGAGAGACACTTGTCAATTGTAGACAGAGCAATGATTAAAAAGATTAGGAAGTGGAAGCGTCAACATCCCCTTAGCTGGCCTTCTTAGCGTTTGCTTGGCTTGACAGATGAGCTTTCATAGCTGCCAAGATAGTCGCCAAGTTGTCTCCGTCGAGGACAAGCACATTATCCAAACGGATCTTCCAGTATCCATGGTCTCCTCCCAATTTTTATATCGCATCGTATCACACTTGCATCTTCTCTGAAGCCTTAGTCAACATCCCATCCAAGGCGGTTAACTTGTCAGGTTGAGAAACTCGTAAATTGGCAAAATGTAGTGCTTTGTCGATGAAGTCTTCATATGAGGTCTTCATATGTACAATGTCCACGACCTCCACACTCTTGTTGGTAGGGATTCTATATGCAGAACGTTGAGATATTTATAGACTATTTCTTCCTCCTTTTTCATGGTCCCATACACTTTCCTCAGATGTTTCTCGGCCTTGAGTATGTTTTCCCTTTTGAACTCAAGGGATTACATCCAATGTGTAAAGGGCTCCTAGTCGTTCTTCAATATTCCTAGGTTGACTGCATTTTCAACCTTCAAGCTTAAGACTTCTTGTAGTAAGGACATGCATTCCTTATACTTGTTGGTATCTGCCTTCAATGGTTTGAGGTCAGTAAAGATAACCTCTCCTAACTTCAAAACTTCTTTACAAAGGTTGTCGAGCTTCTCAATTATGGGCAATCCTCTCACTTTCATGTCCTCTACTCATCCTTGCCCAATTCGCCCAAAATGTCTCTATTCCTGCAATCTAGCGAGCAAGGCCTTGTTCTCCTCTGCCAATGGGTCAAAAGGCTTGGTGGCAGAAGACTCCCCTGGCATGAGGGCAAGTGGTGTTAACAGTTGTTCGATGTATTTAGACAGCTCTCAGTTACATGCCTTTAGACAAGCCTTTAACACCTTTAGCTCTTCCAACTCCTTTCCACCACCTGCAAGTTCGTGAATTTCCACATTTGTACCGTGGTGTCATGCCTAGGAGTGCCCATGTCATATGTTTGAACATTTAAGTCTGCCGAAGAAAGCTCTGCTATGTTTCCTTCGCCCTAGGCTTAAGCAATCACCATTACCACATTCCCTGTAGCAATATCTCTCTTTAATGCAGCCAGAGTGAGAGATTTCTTGGCCTTTTGAGTTGGTGGTTGTGGCTTCGCCGCTTGGGTGAGCAGGTCCTTGGGAGGAGCGCTCTCCTCTGCCCTCTTTGTCTTCTTCTCTAGAGTGTTCTCCAACCATGACTCTATGGTCACAACATTGAGAGGACTGCAAGGCATCTGCATTGAAGAGCTTCCTCGCCATGTGAGGAGTATTCTTCTGCTTAGAGGAAAAGGGAAAAACAATTGGTTTAGAAAAAATCACAGTAGTAGGAATATTACCTTGATCTTCTTGGCCTTGTGGTGTCTCTTGTGGTTGTGGGCCTCCATCCAGTCCATCATAGGATTAGTTCCTATCAAGTCTGTCTAGATTGATCACTTCCACATTTGTCTCTTTTCCTTTCTCCTCTTCCTGAGTTGTTTCTTTATTCCTTCTATGCTTCCTCGGATGACCCTACATTTGGGGCAAGACCTCTTCCATAGGTATGTTGAATTGGAATGTTCTTCTCTCAGGTTGATCTCCTCGGCCAGCAATCTAGGAAGGCCCTAATGTAGTGGATGTAGCAGTAGCAGAACTAGAGGCAGCAGTCGAGGAGGCTTGCATTATATTGGTGGCCACAATAGAACCTCTAGTTCTTTTCCTTCTTACTCTGGTCCACTCTACCCACATGTATGTTTGCTTCATAATGCCAGCCATTAGCTCATCCAAGGTCTCCGTCATGGGCTCTATAGGTGGGGCAGAGTCAATAGGGGTACCTTTAATCTCTTTTAAATAGGTAGAGGGTTGCATATGCAAACCATCATCTTCAATGCCCTCGACGTCAATGATTACTCCATACATTTTGATTTGTTGTACAGTTAGTCTGGAGTAGAACCTTTCCCTACCATCTAACTCATCTACACAATTCGCCCAATAGTATTCTAGTGCAAGGACATGGCTGAAGCTCAAACCCAATTGCAGATTATTCTTGATGTAGTCAATAGGATCAAACTTCAATCTTATTACCTCATATGAGTCCCGCTTGTACCTTTCACTGAATGCTTTCAACATATTTTTCACGTTGGAATGCTTAGCATAAGAATAGGCCCGAACTTTGATTACGAAAGGGATACCCACCTTTCGTGCATCTACACACAAAGTAAGCGAAAGCAATTTTGCATTGTATCCCGGTCAATCGTGAGTAAGACCTCATTGTCGGCATCTTGTATTGTTGTGTGGCGGGGTCGTAGCAAGCAATGCACTCCAAAATTATCTTTGGGGCTTGAACGGCTACTAAAACCTTGTTGCTTCTACCAAACCACCCTCTTTTAATTTCTTTGTGATAGGGTGGGTCAGGTTCGATCTTAACTTCTTTCGCATGTCCTTCAAATCATAGAATCTGAGCTGGGGTGTCGCTCAAGCTCTTCCACTCACAATCGATCCCATTCAAGTTGTCGTATCCAACAAAAAATAAGGCTATTGCTCTACTATAGAGATCAAGAATTCCCATTTGAGAGTTATGATGGAAAATCTCCTGCAAATCCGTCTTATGAATTTCCTACGTGATCATTGGGTTTGTATTTTCATGCCACACAAATGAATTAATTAGGAATGATCCTTTTTGCTAATGATCAAATTGAACTAAATGCCCAATTGTTAATGGTTGAAAATGACATCAGCATGTCTCGTCCCCTTTATTTCTTGGAAGATCGCATTTCCCATTAGTCTTCATTTTAAAACTAGGAGCTACAGCCTTTATCGTTTTCTGATTCACATCTTTGTAATATGAGTCGGTCATCCATTCAATTAGTGGGAACCTCAAGCACATGTTGCAATTACCATTTAAGTGAGTCGTCTGAACTTGGGGTAGACCCTTTTCCATTTTTTGGGAGCCCTTAATTTCACCACTTTTCTTCTTTGCGAAGATGCAAAGGGGAAGCTTCTCCTTCAAGTAGTATATTTGAGGAATTCCCGAGAAATATTCCTGATCCTTTATCTTGGCTCACTGAAGGCACTATATTGCTCTTGTTTGCGGAATAGAAGCCACCTACTGCTTTCTCAGTCAAAATAGTAACCCGGATGGGGAAAATCACAATTGCAACCACTTGTGAGATCCGACAGACTTGGACTAGTTTCTTATTGGGGGAACATCCCAAGACTTACCCGCCTGCTTAGACAAGTGAACTACTAATATTACCTATGTGCACTAGTTTTTCCCGAAACTTGTATAAGCCGACTGGAGGAGAAGCATGACAAGGGAAATCTCAAAAACCTGCACAATTAAGGGAAAAAGCCCGATGAGAAACAACTTGACACATGCTCCAACTTTGGTGTTAGACTTGAGTTTTAAGATTGGACTCGAAATTTAGCACACTACTATATGGAAAAGGATAGGAGACCAAAATGGGGACAACAATCACACAACTTGACACCTGGTGAACAATTCAACCAAATTGATGTTTAATGTAACTGATACCTTTTATCATATTTCTTATCAACCTTGCAACAAGTAAGGTTATTGTGCCATTACCCACACTTGGTGTGCAATCTTGACATTGAAAGAAAAAAGGAGACAACATAAGCAATAGTGTTTTGAATAGGAAAAAATAGAAAACCTCCAGAAATACCTATCAAACAACACCCATAGATACATACTTCCAATTGCCTTACATACACTTCATGTAACTCATAACTAACAAGCTAAGAAAAAGGTTAGTTATAAAAGCAAATATTTTTAAACAAAATTGACAAAAAATGGTAATTTAATGGGATTCTCACACAAGATACTTGTGTTGCTTTCTATTAAGTTAGTTTGTAGCTCAAAGCAGTGTTACCTGAGCGCGAGGCAACCTTCCAAAGGCTGGTGGCCTCTTGCCTCGGACTCGATTGATTCCCAAGCGAGTTTCCATGGACTCGGCGAGTCCCGCCTAGTCTAACTATGTCGTTAGCCAACAAAAGAAAATCATTTTTTCTCTCAGGGGTAGGAGGATTTATACAAATATTTTCTTTCTTATACTTTCAGTTATATTTGTACAAATATTGTCAGGATGTTTGAGATAGGTTTCAACTTCATAGGATTTAAAATGCAAATTCTAGATTTTGGGGGTTTTCAAAATATTCTAGGCTTAGCCAAATTTCAGGATTCAACATGCCTGCAGTAGTGTTATCTCCCACAACTTGTCTTGGCTATTTGAAGTCCAATTGAAGTTGGAACAAGAACTTTCTAATGATTCTAACTCATTTTCTCACAAATCACTTGATTTCAATTCAGTATTCATAAGCCCTGACAGACTTAGCTCAACCACTTGCTCACACCCAAGACAAGCATTACTTTCCAATAGGCCAAAATTGCTCAAACTCACTCTCAGACTATTTTGCTATGATGTATTTATTTATAGTTGTATAGAAACTATTTACTATTTTGCCTCTTGCCATTGGCATTCCACATGAGAATGCGATTTTGTATCCACTTTGCATTTATATGTATCTAAACCCTACTTGTTTCTTTTGTCTTCTCATTAATTAACTCATTGGATGCATCTTCTCATTGAATTTTGAAGAAACAATATATTTTTAAGTAGGAGATAATTTCCACAGCAAGACAAATTGTGATACTGCTATGAGGATTTAACTGTGTGATTTTGAGTTGAACTCATTGACCCATGTTTCATGGGTCAATGAGTTCGACTCAAAATCACACAATTAAATCCTGATAGCAATATCACAATATATTTTTTATTAAATTTAAGTTGTTTTTTAGATTCTCAAGCTTTTGACCAATTTTTTTTAAAACTGAACAAATTTTCCAGAGTTTTTTTTGGGCTTGGCAAGTTTTTGTCAAGTAAGAGTTTTCCATCTATGCTTGCAAACACAAACAAGAGCCAAAAAAGACTTAAGAGAAGAGTATTGGGGTTTTAAGAAATAAATTAGCAAATCAGTTGGCTCTCATATATTGATTGTTGATTATTTGTGTGACCTTGTTGACTACAACCTTCGCCTTCATCACAAACATATTCTAGGCACCGACACGTTGCCTATTGTATTAGAGAAGGTTGATCCACAAGCAAGGTAGAACACTATGCAAAGTTGTGTATGTGTGCAAAGTAGCTTCTATTTATCTCAATTATTGTGTATTTGATGTTAATTGACTAAATGATGCATGAATAAACTTTAAATCCTTAAAAAAATTGAATTTCTTGGGTTTTTCAATTTACCAAGTCTGAGTCTAAGCCCGATCTTGGCTTGCCGAGTCTGGGGCTTATAACATTGGCTCAAACACACTGAATAATTTTTTTGATGTTTGACTCAACAAACTGCCAATGTGTTTGCCTAATTGGTAGTCTTGATTATTCTGAGTCCTCAAAAGTAGACAGAAAAAATTTCAACAATGAAAGGAAATGCAAAAATGATCGTTCAATTTGCACTCTCTTTTTTAAGAAATACATAATCAATTTTTTTATGTCTTCCAACTTTTGAAGAACAAGTTCTTTTTTAGAAGTGATTTCAACTTTTCTTTAAATACATTTTTGCAATTGCACATGTTATAGAATGACCAAGCCTAAGTTGGCTCTAGACCATGGATTATCATAAACACACATATGGTGCATTGTATTTACTTATACCATAGCAAAGCTTATTGGCCCATGCAAGCATCAAAAGTTTCCTTCTATTGTCATAATATTTTTAGTATCTCACTATATTTAGCTAGATCTAGTTAATGGTCATTTAAGCTTTCTTTCTTATTTTCTCTTTCAGAGCTATTTATAGACGTTGTCCTTTATTAAGACAACCTTGCTTTTTGCTCACACTATGATTAGAGTCTATACACTCTATTTAGGAGTTCATTGTTAATGCAATAATCATTTTGTTTTCTCCGTTCATTTAGTTTTTAACTTCATGGTATCAGAGCAAATTTTCTGATAGCTTATTTTTCTGTAATCCATGATTTCCAAACACGAGGAAAAATAAATAAATAAATATTTTAGGGGAAATTTTGAAACTATTTTTTTCCAACTTTGCAGTCTAGTACGAAACTGGAGCTAGGGTTAATTTGTTGATTCGGGAGCCATCCATGCAATTTTCTCATAAATGTTTTTTTTTTAATTAAGTTCGGCAGTTTCTAGAATATTAAGCCCACGCCTAGTTTGGTGTTGGTGAACATAAAGAAAACAAAACTAGTTTTCTTTTGGTGCCGTGTTAGTAGTCTTCAACAACCAGCAAATTACTTTGCCAGCCTTGCGTATAATCCATAGACAACAGTTTCTCAACAGTCAGCTATTTTAGAGTCTTTTGGCATTATTCTTTGCAAGTGCACATCAGCACCCGATATTTTTTTTTTTCCACCATTTTATTGTTTTGGGATTGTTTTATTTAAACCATAAACCCGATAAGGGTTTTCTAATACTTTCGAAAAAAAATGTTTCTTTTTCCTAATGATTTTTTTGGTATATTAATTAGAATCTAATTTTTTATTTTAGTATTTTCTAGTGTTATCATTTTGCACTTTATTGCAACATCTGCCTTGATTTTTGTGCCTCCATAGGATTGATCAGCAACCTCTATTTTAGTTATGGCATCTTTGACAAACATTATGTTGTAAGGAAGTCAATGGTTTGATGGCCACAACTACAAATCTGGATAAATGGGATGAACACAATCAGGAAGTTGTCATCTTGCTCAAACTTTCAATTGCAGATGATCAACTCCCTCAAGTGCCTTCCAATAAAACAGCTAAAGAAATATGGGACTTTTGAAGGATCTTTATGAGACATCCAACAAGAGTCACACTTTCTAAAGAATCTACTATTTTCTATTATGATGGATGAGACGGCAACTCTCCAAGCTCATATGCTGAAAATAAAGGATCTACATGACCAATTAGAGGCTATTGGCCGCAAGATGGAGGAAGAAGATATGGTAATGCTCACACTGAAAAGCTTGCTCCAATCCTATGAGCACTTCATAGAGACGCTAATATCCCTTCCACTAGTGTTGCCCTAACATTCTCTAATCTCTGCAACAAGCTTCTGCAACAAGATAGATGGAAGCAACAGTTTGGAAGTCATGATTGTTCCTCCTCTTTTGAATAGGTGGCCTTTCCAATGCAAGCCTCAAACAAGAACACAAGTACCTCTCAATTCTCTCAGCAAAAAGGATCAAGTGAACCTCTGGCATCTTCAAAAAAGAAGAGTGTTCAGTGCAATTATTGTAATATGCTTAGACACATGAAGAAAGATTGCAGGAAACGGTTAGCAACCGTGCATTTTCATAGGAAGGGTCCCAGCAAAAGACCCCAACTACTTCATATTCAAAAAAGGAGGTTGCCTCCTAAGCATTCTAATCAGCTCTTATTATGGGAGGTTTTTAATAATTTTTCCTCAAAAATTATCTGGTGGGTTTTCATAATTTTTTCCCTTCAAAAACAAATTCAATTGGGTTTTACTATTTTTCCTCAAAAACATAGTTTCATATTCTTTGATCTGTATCTCGTATTTTATTGGCTTTGACTATTTTTCACCCCAAAAATCATGTTGTAATATGCGAAGCTCGAGTGGGATGTTCTTTCAAGGTTTTTACAGTTGTACTCTCAAAATCATGGTATTTTGCAACTTGTTTTGGGGCATCCTTCTCATCTGCAATAGTTTGGAGGGTTTTGTAATTGTTCTCAATATGTATATCTATTCTCAGGGAAGGACAATTTAGTTATCCAACATCATCAGATTGGGTGTTTTTGTGATGATTTCTGGTCGCCGATTTTATCGATTCTGGTAGGGTCAACGAAAGAGTTTGTGGTAGGCTCTACTCTCACACCAACAAATCATTCTAATAAAGAGGATCACCTTCTCTGTTATTTTCTAGCTACACTTGGTCGTTGAAATTTTGCAAATCCAAGAGGATCTTAGCAACAACAAAATGCTTTGAAGTATTTGTGACTACAAGACATGTATTGTCTTTTGTAGAATAGTTGATAGAATGACCATTAAGGGAGGGTCCATCTCACCATATATAGCTAGTCTAGTTAATGGTCATTTAGGTTTTTTTTTTTAATTTCCTCCTTCAATTCTATTTATAGACGTTTTCTTTATTAAAACAACCTTGCTTTTTGTTCACGCTATAATTAGAATTTTTAAAGTCTATTTAAGAGTTCATTGTTGATGCAATAATGATTCCGTTTTCTTAGCTCATGCAATTTTTTAACAATTTCAGCTAGCAATTGAGCCTTGGCTATGTCATAATAAACCACCTGGATTGCACAAAACCTGAAGCTAATACCAATGCACTTAGCATAGACATTGGATATTATTCCTACTCTTCATTGATAGAGGCACCAAATTAATTCACTGTTATCTACATGTTTTATATATAGTTTTTAACTTTTATGCATATTTTGTCCATGGTGATTAACATAGTACATAGCTAATTGCAATAAAACTAGAGATGAGGACAAATCATGTGCCCATCTTGAACTAAACCCCATCAACCTAGATTGCCGTAGCTATGGATGTTTACTTTAATAATTCTCACATTTTCTACGAAATTTCAAAGGCGTTCAAAAAAACCAACAAGAGCCTAGACAAATATGATGGTGGATTAAGTCTATTAGAGTAATAAGGTGTCTTCAAAGTAATTAAATCATTTTGATTTAATTATTAAGTCACTTATTATCTCTAGTTTTCTTAAGCTAAACTTTAGGCATATAATAATTTATTCTTTTATTAATTATTATCATGCAACCTAGGTTAGTTACCTTTTAAGGTTTTGATCTCCTTCATAAGGATTGATCTCTCTTTGTAACATTCATTCATTCAATACAATTTGCAATTCTTTTTTGCACATCAAGAATGTTTTATCTTCTGCGGATCTCTGAATTTGAGCCTCCATAGCTTTTCTCCTCTCTTCTGTGACAGGTGTTTGCATGCAGTGATTCTTGGGAGTTGTGGATTTAAAAGCTTTCATCAACTTCAACATGGTATCAGAGCTGAATCTGTTGCAACTTGTTCAGGTTTTTTGAAGCTATTGGAAGAATGAGGGTTTGAGTGGATCAGATTTTTGGTTTTAAGGTTTTTATTGCAATAGGATGGTCACTGATTTTTGGTGCACTTTGAGCAAAAATAGACCTCACCGTTGAGCTCGCAAAACCCAAAAATCCCTATTTCCTTATAAAACACTCCCATTTTTGACATAGTTGATAGGTAAGGCAAAAGAATTTGCCCTCGAATTTGGGCACGCTTCCTAAGGCGGTGATTTATTTATTTTCCCAAAAAAATAGGCATTTTTTGAAAAAAAATCAAAAACAAAACTTTTATGTAAAAAAAGTTTCAAGCTTTGCATGATTTTTTTTTAAAAGAAGCGCACAAGGAAAAGGTACATGCATCAGTGCTAATATGGTACCTACATTGGTGCTAACGTCATCAGCTTTTGAGGTGAAAAATGACAGTCTCTTAAACCGTTACTTTTTTTATTTGTTTTGTACTAAAAAGCCTTTGATGGTTTTTTGGCCGTATCTTGGGCATACGGAAGTATTTTTTGACAAATCTTATATCATCGGAAAGCTCTTCTTGAGCCCGTCACAATGGTGCAAGTTATTTTAGATTTTGGTGTTTTTTGGGTTCTTGCTTATGTAGTCAAATTCAAAGGTTTTATTTTGCACTCTAAGAGACATATCTTATGCATTCGGACTTGTTTTTCGAAAATTTTATATCATTGGAAAGATCTTTATGTACTCTTTCCAACGATGCTAATTATTTTTCCAAATTCTACTCCCCACACACTATTCAGTTTTTTGCATTTTTGCATTCTAGTGGATATCTTGGTTATTTTATTACGAAGTAATTGGAAAATATTTGTTGTTATTAACAGTGATCAAGAGATCAATTTATACAAGAGACTAAACGATGTTTCCTTAAAGAACAATTCTAAAGAATAGAAACATTCTATTCTAGAAACAGAAAGCTAAATATTAGAAACATTCTAATATTTACAGAAGATTACAATAGATAACCATTAGATACTAAACAGAGATAATAGAAACTATCTATACCCTCCCTTAATGGTTAATCTATCCAGAGCATGAAGCTGTTAAAAAGCGTAAAAGGCAAATTTTGTTTGCTCAAGGTGCTCCGCACTGTTCATTGTGGGCTGCAAACTAGATTGCTTAGATAGGGCAGCTAAGCACTTTCGACGTTCAACCTTCATGTGCCCAAACTTGTGGCAATAGCTGCATTGAATATTTTTCTTCCAAGAGCCTTCTAAATCTAGAGGAGGATGTCTGTTGAAAAGACTGCTGATTTGCAGATGAGCATAATACTCCAAAACAAAGCAGAAAAAGCCATGATTTTTAAAGTGAAAAATCAATCAAACCCAACATGATTTTAGTGGCGAAAAATCAATCAAAACCCAACATGATTTTTTAGGTGAAAAATCAATGAAAACCCAACATGATTTCTATGGTGAAAAATTTACCAAACATAACATTACAAAGCATCATTTTCTTTAAGGAAAAATGGTAAAACCCAACAGATAATTTTTGAGGAAAAAACTACAAACCCACGAAGGAACCCCACACAACTTTGCGAATTATAGAATCATAAGTTATTAAGGGAAAATTTATAGAAACCCATATAAAAAAATTTAGGGAAAAAAGTATGAAAACCCATCAGAATTTTTTTATTTTATTTTTAGGAAAAATATTGTGAAAACCCACTAGAATTTTTAAGGGAGGCAAAACACAAGACTTTGCATGGTAAAACAACACATGCAAAAAACATGCAAGTACATGCAACCCTCAAAAAGTAGAGACCCAAAAAATTTAAAAGGTGACAAAGAAGAGAGCTCGAAAAATTCAAAAAGAATATGTTGTCAGTTTCTGAAAATTGAGGCACGAAAATCGAGGCACCCCAAAAAATTTGACAACCCAATTGACCTCTTGAAAAACCCACCAAGAATCTAGAATCAAATAAATTTTTTGAACCTGAAAAATTAGGGTTTTGAACAAAAACAGCCCTACTACAAAAAAAACCACAAAAAATGGTAGAAATTTGCAAAAAAAACAGATGGATCTAAATAGAAATGGATTGCAGAACCAACCCAGAAGTCGACGGATTCAAATCTCTCAAAACGGAAACCCTAGTCGGACTATAGAGAGAGTTGAAAGCAGATATGCATGTAAATAATTTCAAAAATAAATGGCAAATCATTTCAACAAAGAAATTATAACTATTTTCAAAAAAAAATTAGAGTATTGGCTCTAATACCATATTATGAAGTAATTGGAAAATATTTGCTTGTTATTAACAATGATCAAGAGATCAATTTCTACAAGAGACTGAACGATGTTTCCTTAAGAAACAATCGTAAAGAATAGAAACATTTTATTCTAGAAACAGAAAACTAAATATTAGAAACATTCTAATATTTACAGAAGATTACAATAAATTACCATTAGATACTAAACAAAGATAATAGACACCATCTATTATTGTAATATGTTTCAGGTCCAGAGATCGATTTCGTTGCTTCAGATGATTCGTCATGGGTTGTACTAAATGTTGTATCAACCTTATGACTCTTTTGATCTTTGTTGACATCCTTTTGTAGCATTTTTGCAAATGCACTGAGATGAAGTGTCTATTGCATTTTGGGATCTTGCACATCTATGTGCCTTGTTGTACTTGCACTATATTATAAATTGCCTTGGGGGGTTTCATATTGGTCATTTTCGTCATCTTCCTTTGTCATGTGAGTGCTCCTTCCACGACATTAGCCTCACGATGTGTGGATGACACATGTCATTATAGGTGTTTGTACTTCTTTTGCACTCGCAATGTTCCTAGTTCTTCTTTCTGCAGGAGATATTGCATTCAGTTTGTTAAGGAATATGGATTGGTGATAGAGAAAATATCTTTTATTTTCTGTCTAGATGATAACTTCGGACTTTATCTGTGTAATGTATATTCTTCTTTTCAGTATATCATTTAATATTGCTGATTGACAATTTCAGATTTGACTAAGAGATTAATATATATCAGACAATATATATTTAGAACCGTATATTGTAATCCCTTAATAGCCAATGATGATAAGCTTTGTTTACTATTATAATATTGAATATGAATACGATCAAATGCTTGCAGAGATTATGAGATTTTCATTGTTATTGATCTCATACTGCAGTGAACACCGATAGTATATGTATGAAGGTGACGGGTTATGTCCTCATAGGGACATGACCCTTACGTGGCTTATGCACCATATGGTCATGACCCTACGTGAACATAATCAATGGTCATGTTTAGTAAACTCAATAACCACCAATAATATGCACAACATTTGGTGAATAGAACTTATCATGCTCAACAAACATGATTAGAGATAATATGGGTATCAAACATGCTTTTTCCCATGTCTTCGATACTATTAACTATGATGCCCAATTATCGAGTGAGTATAAGATCATTCAACATCTACTTTTAAGCAAACTGAGATATATATAAATATTATATTGCTCATTGTGGTATATATATATATAATGAAGCTATATTCTTAACACTACCTCTTAGCAAAAGAGGATGCATATCTCATAGTGATGTTTAATTACATTTACATCAACTTTGTAATGCTTATTAACAAAATACTTTTAAACCTCAAAGAGATTAGTTATTTGATCTCCGGCACTCCAGGACAACAACTAAATGAAGTTTGTCAGATAACAAACTTGATCTTATGAGCAATGGTAAAGTTGTTATTATCATAGGTATTGCATTCTCTGAGGTATAACATATATGATTCAGTCACTGTTCATCTTGATTCCTTAAATATCATGACATCTAATCATTTTGGGACAACAAATGTAGTCAGGCCTAATAATGGATCAAACACCCCGAAACAATAATCTTAGTATCATGATTTCCGGCACAATCTGGGACAGCAACTTAATCTAGTCGATCATGATAACAAATTCAACCACAACAATTTCGGTATCATGATTTTTGGCACAATCCGGGACAACAACTTACTGTAGTCAGTCATGATAAATTAGCTATCATGAATTTCAGCACATCCCTGGACAATAAGTTATCGTAGTCTATTATGATAGCAAGTCAAGCTATTGTTAAGGTCGTGACCTTACAATAGCGACCTTACACATACATTATATGAAAGATCGTCACCTTTCGTGACATTAAGCACAAATGAGATTAGCAATATTTAAAAATATTCACGAATGTATCAAATTACATATGACTGAGATTCAATCTCAGAAATTTCAATTACAATTTAGTCATACCAAGTTTACCTCTAAAGTACTCCACTTTCAACTTTGCAAGAGGCTTGGTGAATATGTCGGCACTTTGCTCTTCAATGGTGATGTAAACCAATTTGATAGCATCTTTTTCTACCATATCTCTTATGTAACGGTAAGGGATTTCTATATGCTTGGATCAATTATGAAACATTGGATTTACTAAAAGTTTGATGCAGCTTTGATTATCACAATGGATCACGGTGGGATTCAAGAGCTTCCCAAATAGTCCAACAAGTAACTTCCTTAAACAAACTGCTTCACGAGCTCCCATGGAAGCATCTATATATTTAGCTTCAATGGAACTCAGAGCAACTGTTGAGTGTTTCCTACTAAATCAAAATATCATAGCCGATCCAAGGCTGAAACAACACCCTATAGTGCTTTTATGATCTATGGAACTGCCTGCCCAGTCGGAATCAAAATAACCTTGAAGTTTTATCTCAACATTCTCATACTTCGGCCCAAGTCCAATAGTACCACGCAAGTATCTCAGAATATGCTTAGCAGCCATTAGATGAATCTTCTTAGGTTCGCACATAAACTCACTTAACACATTAGTAGCATAACAAATATCAAGAAGAGTGTTAAGTACATAAGCAATCCAATAATTTGTCTATAGTATGTAGGATCTGTAGGTTTTGAATCTACTGCTTCACTTTTAAGCTTATGAAGATTTGTTTCCATTGGAGTAGATAATTGTTTACAATCCATCATTCCAAATTTCATCAAGATATCAGTGGTGTATTTTCCTTGATTTAGAAAGATATAATTTTTCATTTTCCATTCTTCTCAACCCAGAAAATAGTGCAAAAGACCTAGATCCTTCATATCAAATTCAGCCACATGATCTTGTTTGCATTTTGCAATAAGATGATGTTCCCCTATTATCAATAAGTCATCAACATAGAGAACTAGTATTACCATGTCACCATCCAATATTTTGAAGTATATGTTAGGATCTGGTTCATTTTTGGAATATCCTAGTTTGGAAAGATAATTGTCTATCCTTTCATACGATAAACTGGGAGCTCGCTTAAGGCCATAGAGAGCTTTCTTCAGTTTACACACATGGAGATTCCTATCATGTGTAGCAAAACCTTCAAGTTGTTCTATATATACTTCTTCCTCAATATCATCAATCAAGAGGGCGGTCTTTACGTCCATTTGATGTATCTCCACCCTTTACATGTTGCAATGGCTATAATGGTTCTTACAGAAGTATATCGTGCAACTGGAGCAAATGTCTCTTCGTAATCAATTCCAGCCTTTTGAGAAAAGCCCCTAGCAACAAATCTGGCTTTAAGTTTTTCAATTCTGTCATCTGGTGCATATTTGATTTTGAATAACCACTTTGAGGAGACAACTAATTTGTCTTTTGGTCTAGGTACAATGTCCTAGACATCATTCTTTAAGATAAATTGATATTCCTCACTCATTGCATCTTTCCAAGCTTGACATGTTAAAATCTCTTCAACATTTGATGGTTCAGATTTTGTAAGCTCAGTCATGAGTGCAACATAGCATGACTGACTTCTTGTTTTCTTACTCTCTCTTAAGATTTCATCACATTCTACAATATTTTCTTCAATCATCTTTCTTGGCCACAATGGCCTTTTCTTGAGGTTAGAAATTTCATTATTCTCAAGGTTAGATGATGAAAAGATTCATGATCGTCTATGATGTTCTCCCTCTAATTCTCAGTTATAGGATTTTCATCTAGTTATGTAATTTGATCATCTTTTGTACTGAGAGTTTTTAAGCAACATCTTTAAATTTGACATCTCTACTAATTTCAATAGACCTTTGTCCTAAAATATAGACTCTGTATCCTTTAGCGGTTTCACTATAGCCTACTTGTTATTGAAATAATGTCAGTCAGAGACTGCAAATTATACATGTATGTGTGTGTATGTCTTACATACACTCACATAAATATATAATCGCAGTATGATACTGCATCTGAAATCTAATTGAGCACTTCACATCAAACTATGATAAAATTTGTACATATATATTTGCATTTGATTCCTTACATAATGCTCTTGTGATCGATCATATATCTCTCTCTTATGTATAACATAAACAAGTCACAAATTAGTTAGTACTAACTAGCTACTCTGATCCTGTAGGAAATCAGATTAGCTAGTTAATACTAACTAATTCATATTGAAATCCTGTGACTATTGATATTGAAGGATCGTGACCTTTCTATGAAGGCATTCATTGGAATCATATATATGCACACTGATGCCTGAAGTATTGACATCGAAATTAATAAATGTTCAATACCTTCAACTGCAGATCAATACATATTATTGTTCACTATCGTTTGTATACCATCTGATATTATATTCCTTCCATATTGCATTCGCAATACTCTGTGATTAAATATATTGCAGATTGAGTCACAGGATTAACATATTGCATATCTATTGTCAAAGATTGTTATATTGCAGATCTAAGATCAGAGATCCTCCGTATTGCAGTTTGAGCTTTCACATACAAGACAGATCAGTCAATCTAAAAGTATTATATAGAACACATTACTCAGCATTTGAAGAAGGTACATATTGCTCTCCTACATTCAAGAATAAGCACAAATTGGTCAGTAAATTGTGATTAAATTTAAAAGATACTACAATCTGATAAAAGTTTGATTCATTTACATGGTATCAAAGCACATGGTTATATAACAAACAAAAATTAAACTTGAGTATTCAGACTGCATACTTTTAAGTTTTAACATATAAAATTCATATTTCAAAATGCAAAGTGCAATAAGACTCGAGGATCATCTTGAGGGAGCAAATAACTTCACAGCTTGGAAGCTACGAATTATGATGGTGTTAGATGAAAACAAAGTAGATTCACTGGTTAAAATTAAAAGTACTGAACCTGAGAACGATCCTGAAAAATCACAATGGATTGAAGAAAACAAAAAGGCTATGAAATTAATAGTGGATTCTGTAAGGAGTCACATTGTGCCTATTTTAGCAAAACAAACTACGGCATGTCTCATGATCAAATCCTTAGAAAATACATTAGAGATAAATAACAGCCGAAGGAATCTTGCACTAAAAACACAACTAAATCACATAAGCATGAACAAAGGTGAATCTATAAATGCTTATTTTATGAAAATTATAGAATTAAGAGATCAATTGTCAAATGTTGGATATGAAATAGACAGTAAAGAATTATCTCTAATAGCACTAAGGGGTCTTCCAAGTTCATGGGAACCATTCAAACAAGGCATTAGTACAAGATCAAAACTTCCTAAACTAGACCGATTGAGATCTGATTGTCTAAAAGAAGAAGCTAAAATATCACCTAAAGGAATCAAACAAAAATCTTTAAATGAAGACATCCAAGTTCTTAATACAAATACGAAGAAGAAAGGAAAGAAGAAGAACTTCAAAAGGAAGAAGAATTTTCATGGGAAAGGAAAATATAGAAAAGAACAATGTTTTAGATGTGAGCAATATGGACACTATGTTGTAAACTGTCTTGACAGAACAAAGAAACAAGCATCTTATGCCCATGTTGGAAAAGTAAATTCACTAGAAGAATTTGAAAAGTTTCTATTTTATTCCGCACTATCAAATCAAGTATCAAACAAATCTTGCACCTGGGTAATTGATAATGGATCATCCAGACGCATTACAAGATTTCGAGAAAATATGGAAACTATGGTAGAAGAAACTGATGAAAAAGTAAACTTCGGAGATGATTCTGCACATCCTATAAAAGGTGTAGGGACCTGTACCATCAAATCAGAATCAAGTGTGGAAATTCAACTAAAGGATGCTCTGTACATACTTGAAATCAAAAAAAATTTAATATCCATTTGAGCTCTTGAAGATAATGGATACAGAATCAAATTTATGAATGGGAAAGTTTTGGCTTGGCATAAATCCACCACATTTAAGAAAGAACTTATAGGGATAAGGCAAGGTTATTCATATAAATTGTGTACCAAACCTAAAAAAGTTCTCATCCTTGAATCATCTGACATAAATGAAATATGGCGCAGAAGACTATGGCACTTGCACTTTTGAGCCCTAAATTCCGTGGATAAATTGGTGACTAGACTACCCAAACTAAAATCCTCGCATAGTGGAACTTGCAAAGGATGTGCTCTAGGGAAAAACCCCAAAGGATCATTCCATTCTAGCACTAGAAAAACCAAAAATGTATTGGAACTAATCCATTCTGATCTTTGGTGACCTATGTCAACACCCTCTAAAGGAGGAGCACTATACTATATAATCTTCATAGATGATTTCTCAAGAAAAGCATGGTTATACTTCTTAAAATACAAAGAATCTAAGGAAGTCCTAAATAGACTCAAAGAGTTCAAAGCACTTATGGAAAACTACTCCGAAAAGAAAGTCAAGACCTTGAGAACTGACTATGGAACAGAGTACACTTCAGAATTGTTTAAAGAATATTGTATTAGTTCAAGAATTAAGAGGGATTCATTGTACCCTACAATCCTCAACAAAATGGAGTAGCTGAAAGGAAAAAGAGAACTATTGTAGAGGCAGCTAAATCCATGATGCTTGATCAAAATCTAGATTCCTCTTTCTGGGCAGAAGCATCTAGGGCAACTATTTATATTCAAAATGGATGTCCATATTCCCATCTTGATAATAAGAATCCTGAAGAGATCTTTATCGGACAGAAACTTGACATAAGTCATTTAAGAATATTTGGCTGCCCGGTGTACATTCATGTACCTAAAGAGAAAAGATTTAAACTAGAACCTTCTGGAAGAAAAGGAATCTTTGTGGGATATAGTGAAACATCAAAAGCATATAGAATATTCATTTCTGGACAAAGGCAAATAGAACTTAGTAGAGATGTTATATTTGAGGAAGATATTGCTTTTAAAAGAGCAAAGAATTATGATGAGCTAGAAAATCACAATCCTACCTTAACCCAAAATGTATGTTCTACTCTTGAAACTCAGTCAGAACATCCTGAAGACACTTCTTATGAAAGTCCACATGAATCAGAAAATTATAACAAGTGTCTTGAAGAGAAACTAAATCCCAACAAAAGGAAACAACCACTTTGGGCTAAGAAAATTTTGAAGGAAGCTGAAAAATTTTCAGCACCTAATGGAACATTTAGAAAAGCCAAAAGACCCCACAAACTAACTTATAATGCATTGATGAGTGGAATTCTTAATTTTGAACCAGCAAATGTTGATCAAGCCCTCAAACAACAAGCCTGGAAGGATGCCATGACAGAAGACAATCACTCCATCTTGAAAAATGATGTTTGGGATATAGTTCCTAGACCTAAGGGGAAATCAGTTATTTCTTCCAAATGGTTGTTCAAAATTAAACACACTATAGATGGTAGCATAGAAAAACACAAAGCACATTTTGTTGCAAGAGAATTCTCACAAATGGAAGGCATTGACTATGAAGAAATGTTTGCACCTATAGCTCGATATACTTATGTTTGAGTTGTTTTAGCTATTGCAGCAGCCAAAGGCTGGAAGGTTTACCAAATGGATGTGCAGACTACATTTCTAAATGGAACAATAGAAGAAAAATTCCATCTAGAACAACCTAAAGGATTTATAGTTCACAATGCAGAAACTTATGTATGCAAACTAAAGAAGGCTCTATATGGACTCAAACAGGCTCCCTGAGCCTAGTATGAAGGAATTAACAAATACCTCATGAGATTAAATTTCTCTAAAAATGTTGTTGATCCAAATCTCTACTATAAATATATCAATGGTGATTATTTTAATTCTTTATGTTGACGACCTTTTACTTATAGGAGAAGATCATCTTATTACACAATGCAAGAGAGATTTAACTTCAGAATTTGAAATAAATGACCTGGGAATTCTTCATTATTTCCTAGGACTGGAAGTATGGCACAAACTTGATGGTATCTTTCTAAATCAAGGAAAATACACTATTGATATACTCAAAAGATTTGGAATGTTGAATTGTAGACCTATGTCTACTCCCATGGAGACAAACTTGCACAAAATAAAGGAAGCTACATCAAAATCCAAGTTTGTTGATCCTACACTCTATAGACAAATTATTGGATCACTTATGTATTTGGTTAATACTCAACTTGACATATGTTATGCTGTAAACATATTGAGTCGGTTCATATGTGAACCTCGTGAGATTCATCTTGTCGCCGCTAGACACATTTTGAGATACCTATAGGGTACTATTGGATACGGCCTCAAATACAAGAACACTGATCTTGAACTATATGGATTCACAGATTCTGATTGGGTTGGCTATATGACAAATCGTAGGAGTACATATGGGTATTATTTCAGTTTAGGATCCGCTATGATCTCTTGGACAAGTAGAAAACAAACCTCCGTTGCACAAAGTTCTATTGAAGCTGAATATATTGCCGCTACATTGGGAATGAGAGAAGCTATATGGCTCAAGAAGTTGATTGTGGGACTATTTGGAAAACCTCTTTTGCCTACTACCAGTCCATGTGATAATCAAAGTAGTATCAAGCTCTCTGAGAATCCAGTATTCCATGATCGGTCCAAGCATATTGAAATTCCTTTCCACTATGTTAGAGATATGGTAGAAAGGAAAGACATTCATCTAGAATATATCAACACTGGTGATCAAACTGCAAAGATTCTCATCAAGCCTCTTTCCAAAGTTAAAGTGGAGCACTTCAAAAAGAAACTTGGTATGATTGAAATGTAATTGAGACTCAATCTCTAAAATTTATTTTATGTATAAAATAATATATATTCAAAGATGTTCAAATGTGTAAACTCTTTTGTCATATGTGTGACTCTATGACTAATGAGCCCTCTACTTGTATACATTACATTAAGATTAAGATCTTTCTGATAATGTATACTTGTATTAACATTGTGAAGTGACGACTTTACAATGTTTCCTATCATGATGGATTTTTCATGTGACGTGATATCCTTTGTAGGCATGATAGTAGGATCTCTTGAAACATGTTGATGAGATATCATGAGACGTGATGTTTTTCAAATCATTATGTTCCTCTTGAGATAATCATGGTGAGACACCATGATATGTTATGGTAGAAATCATGCGACGTGATGTTAGTGCACATACCATAACAAGGAATATATAAAAATCATGTGGCTCGATATTCGTTATACTCCTTGATATCACAAGTGACGTGATATCTAAAATTTATGCTTAGTTGTCTTCCTTAGCTAAGAGGGAGTGTTTTTGAAATAGCGTCAGTCAGAGACTACAAATTATACATGTATGTGTGTATGTCTTACATACACTCACATACATATATAATCGTAGTCTACTACTGCATCTGAAATCTGATCGAGCACTTCACACCAAACTAAGATAAAATCTGTACATGTATATTTGCATTTGATTCCTTACATAATGCTCTTGTGATCGATCATATATATCTCTCTTATGTATAACATAAACAAGTCACAAATTAGTACTAACTAACTAATTTGATCCTGTAGGAAATCAGATTAGCTAGTTAATACTAACTAATTCATTTTGAAATCTCGTGACTATTGATATTAAAGGATTGTGACCCTTCTATGAAGGCGTTCATTGGAATCATATACATGCACACCAATGCCTGAAGTATTGACATCAAAATTAATAAATGTTCAACACCTTCAACTACAGATCAATAAATATTATTGTTCACTATCGTTTGTATACCATCTGATATTATATTCCTTCCATATTGCATTCGCAATACTCTGTGATTAAATATATTGCAGATTGAGTCACGGGATTAACATATTGCATATCTATTGTCAGAGATTGTTATATTGCAGATCGATGATCAAAGATCCTCCGTATTGCAGTTTGAACTTTCACATACAAGATGGATCAGTCAATCTGAAGGTATTATATAGAACACATTACTCAGCATTTGAAGAAGGTACATACTACTCTCCTACCTTCAAGAATAAGCACAAATTGGTTAGTAAACTATGATTAAAGTTTAAAAATACAACAATCTGATAGAAGTTTGATTCCTTTACACGACTAATATCCCTTTCTTCCTGAAGGATTCTAGTTTAGTCAATTTTTCTTTGGGAACATGTATATACATGGGACAAGCAAAGATTCTTAGATGGCTTAAATTTGGTTCATTTCCTGTACAAACTTCTTTAGGTGTTATATTCTCTAAGATTGAATGAGGGCATTTGTTTTGAATGTACACAGTTATATTTGAGGCTTCCACCCAAAATGAGATATGCAGATTTTGATAATGCATCACGGCTTTAGCAGCTTCGATAATGGTATTGTTATTCCTTCCTACGACTCCATTTTGTTGAGGATTATAAGGTATTGTACAGTCCCTCTTAATCCCAACGGAAATGCAGAAATCTTTAAAGTTTTCAGAGATATATTCACCCCTATTATATGATCTTAGAGTCTTTATTTTCTTCCCAGTTTGATTTTCCACTAAGGCTTTAAATTCTTTGAATTTCAATAGTACTTCATTTGATTCTTTAAGTTTTAGAAAATATATCCAAGTTTTCCTAGAGTACTCATCAACAAAGATCATGCAAAACGAAAATCCCAATAATGAGGTTATTGACATTGGACCACACAAATCAATGTAAACTAGTTCTAGTACAACTTTTGACTTGTGTTCACTAGGAGGAAAAGACCCTTCTGAGTTTTTCCCTGGAGCACATCGTTTACAAGTTCCAACATGGTCAAATTTTAGATGGCGTAGTCCTATAGTGATTGTTCCTATAGAAGGTAGGGCTCTAAACCAAAGATGTCCTCATCTTCTATGCCAAATTTCATTAGAGTCTAATACTTCATGACTTAGTGCATGTTTTTGAGCATTACATAATTTATACAAACTACCATCTCTAGATCCTATAGAAATAACATTCTTTATGTTAGAATTTTTAGGCTAGAGTAGAACTTTATCTTCATGGAAGGTGACGTGATATCCTTGATCAAGTAGACCTGAAATAGCAACCAAATTCCTTTTGATACTCGATACAAAAAGAAAATCTTTCAATTGTAATGTAACTCATGTTCTTAACTGGATTCAACAGGTCCCAATTCCTTTCATTGGATAGGTAGAATTGTCTCCGATTGTAACTTCTTCAATTGAGTGTCCTTCAAAGATTTCAAATTTATCCCTAAATCCGCTTATGTGTCGTGATGCTCCACTATCGATTATCCACGTATTTTTGTTTGAAAATAGCTGACCTAATAAGGCTAAGAATAATACAGTATTCTCTACTTCCTTGACTTCAGCTATGGTTGCTTGAGCTTTCTTTCTTTCCGGGCAAAACCTGTGAGTGTGTCCAAATTTATCACATTTGTAGCATTGAATCTTGGAGAAGTCTTTGTTTTTATGATTTTGATTGTCGTTTCCTCTCTTCCTTTTGAACTTCTTTTTCTTCCCTTTGTTGCTTCTATTAGCATGTAGTGCTTGAATCTCTCCCTCTTTTTTTGGACCCATCCCTGTTGTAATTAGTCAAGATTCATCTTGAGTACAACCATTCTTGATTTTATCAAACTTAGTTAGAGTAGGATGAGCACTAACCCCTTGAAAGAAGGATTCACATGTAGTTGGTAACCCTGTAAGAGCCATCAAAGATAATTCTTCATCATTTACAATATTTTCGAGAGTAGAAAGTTGATCTCTTAATTCTGATATCCTCAAGAAATATGATGTTACAGTTTCTCCTTTGATCATCTTGATGTACAGGAGTTGAGTTTTCAAAGTAAGCAATCTACTAGTATTATTGATTTCATATGAGTTTTGAATAGTCATAAACATCTCATATGCGGTTGAAGATTTAGCTATATATGGAGGAATGTGATCTTTTACAAAATCAATTATAACTTACATGGCTTTATCATTGTGTCTTTTCCATGCTATTTTGTCAAGCTCATTTTCAGGCATGGATTTGTTCTCTTCCACATATTGCTCTAATTTGAGTTCTATAAGAACAATCATGACTCGAATTCTCCAGGATATGAAGTTTGAAGCTCTGTCAAGTCTGTCTTCTAGCTTGACTCCGTTCACCATTATTGCTCTTATGTAAATAATTTTAAGAACTTCTAAAGTTGATTTTACAGTTTGTTTTTAATCTCTATCTACCACCCTTGCTCTGATACCATGTTAAGTAATATCGATTAGTGATACAGAAAATATTAACTTTTATTTTCTGTCTAGATGATAACTTTAGATTTTATCTGTGTAATGTATATTCTTCTTTCAGTATATAATTCAATATTACTGATTGACAATTTTAGATTTAACTGAGAGATTAATATATATGAGACAATATATATTCAGAACTATATATTGTAATCCCTTAATAGCCAATGATGATAAAATACTAAGTATGAATATGACCGAATGCTTGTAGAGATTATGAGATTGTCATTGCTATTGATCTCATACCATAGCAAGCACCGATAGTATATGTATGAAGGTGACGGGTTATGTCCTCGTAGGGGCATGACCCTTACGTGGCTTATGCCACGTACGATCATGAGCCTACATGAACATAACCAATGGTCATGTTTAGTAAACTTAGTAATCACTAATAATATGCACACTGTTTGGTGAATAGAACTTATCATGCTTGACAAACATGGTTACAGATAATATAGGTATCGAAAATGCTTTTTCTCATGTCTCCGGTCCTATTAACTATGATGCCCGATTATTGGGTGAGTATAAGAAAATTCAACATTCTGCTTTTAAGCATACTATGATATATATTAATATTATATTGCTCATTGTGGGGTGTGTGTGTGTGTGTTGAATGCTTCAATCGGAATGAAGCTATATTCTTAACAAGTTTTAGTGTTCATGTCTTACCTCTTAGCATTGTAGGTGGGTAATGTTGGTTCTATTGCTTCCTTGGTTTGATGGAGTGATCTATGTATTTAGTATTTGATCCTATGTATTGGGTGATTGAAGTGGTTGGATACCTATGCATTTCAGTGAGATGGATCATTTACCATATGGGCACTCTTCCATTCCTGTTAAGTAACCTGGATCGGTTTCTACAAATGTAATTACACTGCCATTGTTATAGGTATTTTCCAAATGCAGATCTCAATCTCTTATTAATATAAGAGTAGGAGACATGTCTCTATGATTAATCATTATTAGTTAATATATATTAACAATATAAATCACAATATAACATATGAATTATATATAATATATATGTATAATATATTATATATGTGTGTATAATATATTATATATTATATATATAATATAATATAGATTTATAATATTATATATATGTAGTATAATTATAATAAATATATATATATATATATCAACATTGTATCTTACAATTAAATCAATCCAACAGTAGCTAGTTTCTTAACACTCCCTCTTAGCTAGGGAGGATTTGTTATGGAACACAATATGCTTTCAAGCATATGGAGATATATCATTTCAATATGATATTCCTAGAATGGCATATTTATGGATATCAACATAAATCCACCAACACACACATATATATTAACCTATATTACATATGAAATTTGCTTCAATTCACTATGAGGCTAAATTTCTCAACACTCCCTCTTTAGCAAAGAGAGAAATAAATCAATTATAAATCAAGATTTGAACACCACCTTAAGTGTGGTTTATGATAGATTTGAGTTAAGGTGTCCAACAAGATCCGGCCCGAAGAACAAAAAAAATTTGATTTTCATGGTGTCCAGCAAAATCTGGCCTCAAGAACCATGATGAGTTGATTATCAAAGTGTCCGCCTTAAATCCAGCCCGAAGAACCATGATAAGTTGGTCATCAAGGTGTCCGGCTAAATCCGGTCCAAAGAACCATGATAACACTTGCTCTAACATATTTGGTGTTAGGAGATAGATCAACTATTGATAAAGTCGTCACCTTACAATAGTTACCTTCCGGTTGATATGTTCGTTATCATGACTTCCAACACTCTGGGACAAGAACTTAATGAAGTCTGTCATGATAACAAGTCTACCATTTATAAGATCGTCACCTTACAATGGTTACCTTTTGTTTCTATATGTCAATGAAAAATTGTCACCTTTCATTACATATCATATGTGAAATAGTAACCACCATGAACCCACTCAAAGAGTGGTACAAACGCTTCAACCTTAATTTTCTCTCACAGAGAGGAATGCATTACAAAGAGTTTCAATTAGAACTTCTACTCATAGAAAAGATATCATTCACAAAGGAGTGCACCTCTAAATTTTCCCTCTGAACATGATCCTAGGAAGTCATTTCCTTTAGTTACTCCATTAGAAGCTCTCCTCACTCAAGGATGCCTATCGAACTCCCTCTGAATCTGATATCAATCTTTTGACTTTCTAGTGATAAGTCGTTATTTCCTCATGATGTACACATTGGTAGGCCCATAAAGTCACACACATGTATTTTTCAGACACCCTCTGAGTATCAATCTTCTAAGCTTTTGTGTTTCTTTAGATGTGTCATACTCCCTCTTAATGTGGAAGAATTTCATAATCTCAATCTTCAAAAGATGTTTTCTTCAAGAGCCTCACTTTATCCATCTTGATCATCAAGGTCTTTGGAGCTACTATCATTAAATTGAGTCTACACAATATTTGGTAGCATATATAAAGTACCAACCTTCTTTTCTTGTAAGAATATCCTCAACATAAAGGAAAAGATTAAGGCAAATAACTCTTATAGTATGTATAGAATTACAAATAAGAGAGAGACTACAAAGAGTAGATAAATGTAAAAGATACGAATACTTATCTGCACATGAAGAATCAAAAATTGTCTTCTTAAATTATTTGATAATGGAACGTCTCCCCTCTAAATAAGGTTTAAGTAGGAATGGAACATTGACTATTATTCCCCCGCACCGCCCCCCCCCCCCCCCCCCCCACCCACAATGTAAAATTTCCACTCATTCTTATATTGTTGAATAATTTTATCAAATATGACAACTCATTTCTAATTTCCAACTTGCTCTTTTCGTTCATTGAAGGTCCAAACATTCATTTAGCTTAACAGTAGAAGTGAACATGTCCTTTCACTTTCTCAACTTGTCCACAATATACCAATATCTTGATTGAGTATCATTGTGCCACATGAATGAATCTACAACTCATATGTCGAGTTTCATTCATCAAAGAGAGACTCGCAGATGGTTCAAATGAATACTTAAAAGCTTCATTAACATCTCATAAAAACTCAAATTTCCTTTCATCATGCAAAGGTATTTGTTTGATCTTTTGAGTAAACCTATATTATGCACATCTTGCAATCTATGTATTCCAAACTTATACCATTGGTGAATCCATCACAATGTGGTTTACTCCCTCTGAATCAATATGGTCGAGATCACTGAAGGCTGACTGAATCATATTCTCTATCTGTTTCCCTTTCTTTCAAGGTTCCCTCCAATGAGATGTCAAGCTCCCTCTTAATTTTAGTCACCCTCTTCCTACAAGAACATTCTTAGAGGAAAAAATCAAGGTACATAGCTCTTATAGTACAAATAAGAATCGTAAGATTAACCAAGATGTTAGTAATTAACTTGTGTCCATTATTCACAACAACATGAACAATTATAACATCTCTTTCCAAATTAAGATAACACAATACTTAATTTCTATATGTATGTCTTTCCCTTAGATAACATATTCTCCTTGAAATTCAATTTTATATATATATAATTCGATTCATTTCATTTAAAATTCAATAACAATATTAGTAATTCAAAAAAATACTATTATATTTATTATAATATATTATAAATTATATCACTACAATTTTAATACATTCCATATTGTAATGTAAAAGAGAAAACTTAGATAAGATACCCCTCCTTTTATACATATAATAACAATATGAATTAATTTATAATATTCAAAATGACAAACCTGTTACGTCCACCTACCTTGGTGGCAGGTTTCATTGTCCTTTGTGACATCCATGGGATGACATTTAATTAAGTTGCACTTTCCATTCTACTACTTTCATTTCATTGTAGATATAAATAGTACTAGCGATATCGCCTACCTCTATTCCCTTATGGGGTCCACGTTGTGCACTAGTCCTTAGCACTTTACCCACAGTTTGTGATATTTATACAATATTAGGGTTGCACATTACCTATGCTCTTTGACTCCTTGATCACAATATATCCGCTTCAAATGCAAGTACCTAAATTATGATGTGTTCGACACCTTTGATGGAAATCAAGATTTTATTATTTTATTTCATGGCTCGCGAATATAAAGTCACTTGCTTTTAAATATGGTTTTTGCCTTATATATTTTTCTTTCCTAAATTCATTGATGAACGTGTGCTATTAATTTGATGTCTTGAAGAAAGAGTATTGATCTTTTCAAAAAGTATTATAGTCCATTTTCATCGAGACTTGGTAGCAAGTACACGTGTTTTATTTTGTTGTCCAAAATGAATTTTTTTTTCTTAACATATATTTTCCCATGCTGCCCATGCATAGTTTGATGATTAGTGGTGGGACCAGTAACGGTGCATGCTTTATTAAATTTCATTTTTATTCTCTTTCTGATGCCTTTCATATGCAATTTTTCTCCACTTTTTGTACCATCCGCAGACATCAGCATGGACTCTTTTGTTTTACTTATTTTTACTCTATGTTCTTCAAAGTTTCTACCCTCCATTGATTGACGGTGATTCTTAGTTTCATTGTCTTCTTTATCACCAATTATTCTCTTTTTGTGTTTCTTTTACTAATATGCATTTCATTGTTGTGTATCGGTGCTTTCCCTTAGTCTTCACAATGCTTGAAAATCGATAATTTAGTTCTACATTTGATGTATGGAAAATTTCAATGCCTTTATATAATAAAATCTGATGTTTATTCCTTTTATTTTGAAATATATGTATAGAAACATCAGTGCGATCTTATCATTGCAGCTCCCATTTTCCAATATTTTCCTTTAAAATTGCAGAATCATCCCTGTCTGAGACTTACCCTAGATATCCTCCATCAATGTGTCTTCCTATGATCTAAACTTTTTATCACTACACCATGGTGGATTCTCAAAATTGGTAATGTTGAGGAATGTGCTCCCTTGCACCAATTTCATAGATATATAAATGGGAAGAATTAATTACTTATTTTGTGTCCCCATTACTCTTTGCTCGCTAGGAGCATCGTATTACGGTTTCTGATTTTTCAGTAGCAAAAACTTTTGAATCGTAGAAGCGACGACACAGGTCATCTTGTTTTACTTTTATTATGATCAGATTGGCAAGCTCTAATTCCAACAGGATGGTTGGTTCCAAGCTCGAATATTAGTAGTAATGTCCTTTATTTATACTTTCTAAAATATGCCTTAAAATAGTATATTCGTGTTCTATTCTTTGAATTCCCTTGACAGCTTCTTATAAATTTCATGTTATCAAATGTATCAATGGTTTGTGCTTGTGAGTGACATATTCTATATTTCATTTACAGTTTGGCTCTGATACCATGTTAAGTAACATGTATCAGTTTCTACAAATGTAATTACACTGTCATTGTTATAGGTATTTTCCAAATGCAGATCTCAATCTCTTATTGATATAAGAGTAGAAGACACGTCTCATGAAGAGACATGTCACTATGATAAATCATTATTAGTTAATATATAGTAACAATGTAAATCACTATATAACATATGAATTATATATAATACATATATATAATATATTTATAATATTATATATATGCAGTATAATTATAATATTATATATATGATATATATATCAACATTGTATCTTACAATTAAATCAATCTAACTGTAGCTATTTTCTTAACACTCCCTCTTAGTTACGGAGGATTTGTTATGGAACACAACATGCTCTCAAGCATATGGAGATATATCGTCTCAATGTGATATTTCTAGAATGGCATATTTATGGATATCAACATAAATCCATCAACACACACATATATATATTGACATATATTACATATGAAATTTGCTTCAATTCACTATGAGGCTAAATTTCTCGATAATTCCTACTTTTGGAGGCCACAAAGATATTTTCCATCTTCGATTGATCAGCTCTTCAAACTTAACCTTCTCTACCTAATCATACTCTATATAGTGGAGGCTCTCCAATTCAGAAGTTTGCCAATGTTTGCAGCTTTATGCTTCAGTGGTGTTCTTCATGATCACCCTTTTTTTCCCATCTTCTGAGACATTCTTTCCATCTCTTTTTGAAGTAGGGTTTTTCCCATATGGTTCTCTCTATTTCTCATCTTTACAAAGATTTGGTTGTGATTGGATACCTCATAAGGCCTTTTCCTTGGAACCCAAATTTACTTTCAGTAGTAGTTTCTAGGTTTTTAGTTACTCCCTAAGTTTATCTTAAGGGGGGTGTTAAGAGTAATAAAGTGGTTTCTTATTAAATCATTTTGAATTAATCATTGTCACTTATTATCTCTAGTTTTCTTAAGCTAAACTTTAGGCATATTCTTCTATTAATTATTATCATACAACCTAGGTTAGTACCCTTTTAGGGTTTTGATCTCCTTCATAAGGATTGATCGCTCTTTGTAACATTCATTCATTCAATACAATTTGCAATTCTTTTTTGCGCATCAAGAATGTCTCATCTTCTGTGAATCTTTGAATTCGAGCCTCCATAACTTTGCTCCTCTCTTTCTATGGCAGGTGTTTGGATGCAATGATTCTTGGAAGCTGTGGGGTTGAGCTTTCATCAACTTCAACAAAGTCCATAGCTTAATACTATAATAACTATTAGAGATGGTCTGATAAGGAACATGTGAATCCATCCACGGGAATGGGGCTCTAATGCAAGTTCTAGATTTGTTCTCATTCTTTTACAACTGTTTTGGTTAGTAGGAAACATAACTTCAAATTTGTACATAAAATAACCTCCTTTCTGACAAGAGTTGTAATTTTTGCATTGGTCCAATTTATTAGATAAGTTTCCTAAGGTAGGTTCAAGATTTCAATGATGGAACATTAACCTAAAGAAAAAGATACAAAAACAAAGAGCAATAGAGTTCTGGATGACTAAAATCAATATTTGTTTTTGACATCCACTGTATAGTCTGCCACAAATCACCAGCAAAATAGCATCTACAAATTTGTAAGTAAATCAATTTCCCTAATCAAATCCACAGCAATGCCTCCTAAGAGAGATGAAGCATATGTATTTTCAGTCCTTGGGTAAATCACCCCTCTAGACTGATCTACAAATTAATATATCAGGATGTCCTAATAAGTTCTATGTAGTCTTCTTCATCCATTTATGTATTTGAAGTCTCCTGCCTTTAGATATTATAGCTTATCGTGTTGCAGTACTAATTGAGTAGCCATAGACTGCATAGGTCTCAGAATATCTAAACATTGTTTACACACCAATCTTACATAAGTGGTGGATAGTGGAATGTAGTGCAATAGAAACCATTGGTCCTAAGGATATCCTAAATAACAATAGATAATGACCACTGACTACCTGAACTTGATTATCAACATACATCTTAACAATGTCGTTGAAAAGTGTATATTTAATTCAATTCAGTAAAAGTAATCTCAAATGCCTACATCATTTTGAATTCTTTAACTGACATGTACAGTAACGATTGTAATAAATTAATTGATGCAAATATTTACAAGACAAGACGAACAAGAAATAATACTATTACCTTACTTATTTTTTGAGTTTGTTTGTGAAATTTCTATGCAACTTCACTTGCTACCAGAATAAGCAAAACCAGCCTCAAAGAAAGGATTCTTATGAATTTAATCCATGGAAAGAATGAACTAAAAATAAATAGTCTTGAATGGCCAATAAGTGAACAATGCTTTTGAAATTACCTTGGACTACGATGCAACCAGCTGCATGATCCCAAATCTTCTCACGGTAGCCTGGATGTGGAAAGCGGAGATATATTGTTCCATCTCCCCTTGCCATTGCTCCATATTTTGCCTGACTGTCTAATCTGACTGGAGGTGCTTTAACCCCTAGTATCTATATCAAGGATGTCAAGGATATTTTCACAGAAGCAATAACATTAGTCTACAGAATATAGAGTTCATGGTTTATATGAGAAATTCAACTGCAACAGTAAAATAGCAACCTTTGCTATAGCAGCTGATAAGTCATGCCTGGAATGTTTTTGCTCATATGACTCAAAAAAGGATGCTTCCTCGGGATTTTCAATAGCACTTACACATATCTATACAAAAGCAGATCAATTCAACAAAATACGTGTGAGCATTTTGACAGAACTTAACTGAAACATCCTCTGTTAATGCAATCCATCCAGTTAAAAGATTCTTCTAGCAAAGGCTGTTTATATTTTACCGGTCTCCACAGCATTGAAGATAATGAACAAACAATAAACTTTTTGGTAAAACTGAGCTTATAAGTAGATAAATTTCCCACCCTTTTGGGTTTTATTGAACCATCCAGTGATTGCATTAAAGCGCCATCTCCTTTTGTTGCAGAAAAAATACAACCAATATTATCAACTGAGGGGTTAACACTGATGCTAACTGATGTGCAAGGCAAATTTGGGCAGCCTAGGACACCCAAAACAACATTACCCTCATCCAACAACCCCAAGGCTATAGCATATTGATCTCCTCTAAGAAATCTGTAAAATATACTCACATCAATTATAATTATACTACATACAGGTACAGTAGCAGGAAAAAAGAAAGTAATAAGCACTTCACATAAGACGACAATGCACACAAAATTGATAGAAGAAAGCAAACTAACTGAAAGCATCATTGGAAGTAAATTATAATGTTGATAATGTGTAAGGACTATATACAAGACATCAAAGAACTGGCTACTCACAGGTTGAATAAAACAAATTAATCAAGGTCACAGTAATCTCATACAAGTGGAAACATATTTTCCTGGGCAAAAAAGGAAAAATGAACACTAAAAAGACTAGAAGAAAGCAAATGAAAAGTAGACAATCTATTGAAGATTATGATGAACAAACTACAAACATCAACTACATCACTTAAAAAAGAAAACTCTTATGAAACAAAACTACCACCATATCTCAAAAGAAAATTATAACTCCATAGTTACATTCTTGTGACATACCCTTTTGTACCATCAATGGGATCCAAAACCCAGTGCCGACCATTAGGCCCTCCTTCAGATTTACCTTTATCAATGGCTTCAAGTACATCTTCTATAGTCAACGGAGAAATATTATATGTACCATCGAGAGAAATTGTTTGGTTCACAAGTTCAGTGATGCGTTGTGCCACATCATGTGCATCCGTTTTCCGTAAGTCTCCTGAATCCTGAAAGATATATACATTTTTTAGATGTGCATTTTTCAAAATAATGACTTCAAATGTATGCTGAAAAACAAAAGGCCCATTGTATTGAGTAGCCTCAAAGAATTAATTCATGAATTTCACATCATTACAAAGTCAAACGGATATATTGAAAGAAATGTTTCGAACCTATGCGTATATCAGTGAATTTGAAATAGTCTTACCTCTTCTGCAACCATGGAAAAGGAACCTGGGGGAAGTTCTCTTTCAAGTACAAAACTAATTATAGCCTGAGAACCTGAATAAGTCAAAGAAAATAATATGAATAATTTCATTTACAAGAATGAAAGCTATTCAATTAATTTAAAAATTTTCTAGGTAAAAGATGATAATGTGAGACAATGAATTCTTTTAAAATAGAGAATCCTCTGACATAGTCTCCATAAGACATCAGGGAAAATGTATGCACAATAGAAACACATTTCTTCCTTAAATGCAAAAAAAAAATGCAACAAATATTTAAATGCAGTTCTTGCATATAATAAATTTCACTATGAAAAGTAATACTTAAGCCTCTAATGTGATGTCCCCATTTTTCCCAGCATCAGAGTTTCGGGGATTAGCCTATCATTGTGATCCTCGTAGGCTAATTATTGTGAATAGAGATTCTTTTGAGACAGTGGCTTGGCTTGGGAGGGTCTTATCTTCTCCACAATTTAGTAAGCTACAGGTTGGTCTTCGTTTGGCTCGATTGGACTTTGTTTGGGCTTAGTTTTGTGTACTTACTATTTGTGGTAAGTTGGGTGCTGATAGAGATATTTTTGGAAAGTGCATTTGGTCACATGGAGAAATAATAGGTATGACTCCTATTTCAGACAACATATTTAAATGATGACTATATTGAGAGTTGTTATATTTTTAGTGGCCAAATTATTATTAATTTATTAAATGGCGTATTATAAAGTTATATAACTTTATAATTTCACTTAAGTTAAGAGTTGATTTATCATTGGAAAGAGCTATTTATTAATTAGTTAAGCCAAGTCAAGTAAAAAAATCTAATGGAAGCTTCTAATTAATGTTGTGTGGTGAGGCTTCTTGAGTAAAGTTACATTTTGGCAACAAAAAGGGCATTTGGAGGTTATAAATACAAGCCCATTTGTTGAGAATGGATATTTTATTTGCTTTTGTTATCGTTGTGGCTTTTTCCGAGTTCTAATATTTTGTGGCCCTTGCTAAAGTATAAGGGTTGAGTCTGAGAAGTTCTTGGCAATTGTGCGAAGTATACAATTGGCCAAAATTTCGCACTGTATTTGTTGTAGCTAAGGAGAATAATCTTGATTATTATATACTTATTGAAGCATCTGGCTAAAGGTTTGGAGTTTTGGAGCATTGATCCTGTAGCTAAGGTATTGTGGATCAATTTCTTAAGGTTTGCATCTTCCATTTCCGTCATTATTGTTGTTTGGAAGAAAGTGTGTGAAATTCTAAGATGTAATTTGATTCAATGCTGATGTAAATTGAATTGAGAGATAAATATGTAGCTCAGTTTTTTTAAGTTACACGGAATAGTAAATCAAATGCAAATCTATCATTCTCATTGAATTGAGCTTGGTCATCATCAGTGTTGTTCAAAAATTGCCTAATCTTGGCGAATGTGATTTAATCAGCCTTGGAGTTCTTTTCAGTAGTATTGGCATTGTATGCTAAATGTTTTGACGTAATGTCAAAAGTCAGAAATATTAGTATTTGTTAGAGCTATAGCCAGGCAGGTTATTACATATATATATATATATATAAGATGGTCATAGAAGAACACACATATTTAAAATGTTGTGATAAAATTCTTGCAATGTAGTGTATGAGGAAGTGACCTATTGCTACAAGTATGTTACTCCACTGGGGACAACCCACATTTAATCCCCTCCAAGCCACATGCAGTGTGATTGATTACATACTTTCTGAACAAACTGAAAAGAAGTCTACAAATATTCAAAAAATAATAATCTTGCAAAGTCACTAGAGAAAAAATATGATCTAGTTAATTTACAAACCCATGAATTTTTCAATTATTTGTGATTACCCAAATTATAAACATCAAAACAGCTCAACAAACAAAAATATATGTAATTTTATCTTAAATATAAAATTTAATTTTGCATAGGTTTTCAAGCGATGGCTCTGCGAGATGTATCCAATACTGTGGGAATTAGGGTTTCTTCTCACCCTAAATCTATTGGCTCTCACTGTTCACTGGCCATACAGCCCAATCCCAGCTTGTCGAGAAAGGATTTGAAGGTGAATGGATCCGTTTTATTGGAACAAATGCAACGGCATGAGATACACTTTGAATCTGGTGGGACTTTCAGTGTCAAGGGTGTGAATAAATGTGTTTCCATCTTAGTTTTGGGGCGACAGTCAGGGGTTTCCCAGGGGGGTCATTGAATCGAGAGGCCTTCTTGTTTTAGGGCCCTCTAGCATTGCAGAGTCGTGGGAGACAAGCTTGAAGGAAAATGGATGCACATAAAGTTGAGATGCGTGGAGGAATGTTATTGGCGGTTGCATGTTTGGCAGGGATCGATCTGCTAAAATGGGGGGTGTTGGTTGCATGCAGATGAAACTACAATGTCCAGCCTAGAATTAGTTAGGGTTCTAGAAAACACATTCGGAAACTAGGCATGTTCCCGCCTCCACCAAAGCATTGTCAATGAACCTAGACGCTACAGCGGATGAGGAAGGTATCTCATAATCTCTCAATTTTTCAAAGATGAGTCGGATAGTACATTTTAGGGGCTTCTAGCCAAGTCTGTGGTAATTACATAACTAGATCTCTATCAACTAGGAGCTCATCCTCACTAGATGGGTTCAGATATACCGGCTGCAAGGAAGAGAAATATGCTTTGATGTTGAAATCTTGACACCCATTTTTAAACCCCAACTCTGAAGTGTTTGACAAAATTTCAATCTAGGAAGGCTCCCAAATCTGCCCCTTCATTTATGGTTTGATTCTTGCCTAGAGGTAATTGGAGATTCTTTGGGAAAAAATTTATTGGTTGATGAGAAGTTGTCAAATCTATATCACTCAACTTGTGCGCGTATTTTAGTTAAAATGAATATTGTTGAGGGGCTTGTTGCAGAAATTAAGATAATCACCTCTAAAGGTTGTTGGGTCCAAACCTTGGATTATGAAGGAATCTCATTTAGATGCAGGATTTTTTTCAAATTGATTGTATGGCTACACAATGTAACAAAGTGAGAACTCATAAGGATGTTTCATGGTGGAAGAATGTATCTAATAAACACTATACATAGTTGTCAGATTTGTACCTTGGAGGTTGGATCTGGATTCGGATCCGATCTGGATACTAATTCGTGCCTAGATTCGTGTTGATCCAGCCAAGATCCATGTTTCTCCCCTATCTCACGATCCATGCATCCACCCGAATCCACATGGTAAAAACATGGATCATGCCCAAATCAGCATGAATCTTGTAAGGATCTGCATGAATCTGCGAGGATCCAGCACAAATCCACAAGCCAAAGTGTTTTGGAATTGTAAAAACACGGATCGTACCATTAGTAAACTACAATTTGATATAATCTAAAATGAAATGATACAACGCACACGCACACACACACACACACACACACACACTATATATATATATATATATATATATATATATATATATATATATTGATATTCAAACCCACCATTAATAAAATAAAATATGTGACACTGAATATCAATAGCAATTGAATTAATCCAAATCCAACGCAAAGATGATTTAAAATATCACACCAAATTGAAATGTATATTGAATAACTGGGATCCTCATTGGCAGTCAAGCCTAGTCCTAAATATTATTTCTCTTATAATACACACACACACACACACACACACACACACACACACACACACTCACAAACACCCCCGCGAACCCAAATGGGAAAAAAAATTGTCTGAACCCAAAAACCCGAACCCGAATCCGTCCCCAAGCCTAAACCAGCAACTTAGTGTTTTTTTTAGTTGATGTCTCAACTAATTGGAGTTGGTGCTTCAAGGAGGGTTGGTGCTCTCTGTGTATTGGTGCTCACTAATGTAATCTAGGTTGATGCCCAGTTTGTTAATGAAAGTTTTTGTGTGTCCTAGTGTTTTTTACCCAAAAGGATTTTCCACATGAAGTTCATTTTTTGCATCTTGATATTTGATCTCATTATGTTTTATGTGGCTTCATGTTTTTAAAAATTCAAAACACTAATTCACCCCTCCTCTCAATATTTTATGTGTCTTCTTCAACGCATTGTCCTCAAACTAAGATAGCTCCAAGCTCCATGAACAAGGAAGAAGACCGCATCCAAGCTCCAAAACAAAATGCCTTCAGCAAGTTTACATCCACATGTAACAACTGAGATTCCATATGGGTGAATCAATTAATATTGCCAAGAGATGTAAACACCTCTGGTGATAACTATTGATTCTTTCAAACCACTACTTGTGATACCAATCTTTCACACCCAAGCTGAGACCAAACGATCACAAAAAGTATTTGTTTCCTCTTCCATTTTGTGTATGATCATTAGTATTCCTCATGTGAGCTTCCCAAACTAACAGTTGTGCTGCAACAGCAGCCATGTCCAATAAACACCATTGATCAACCCTCCTTGCAGACCACGTCAAGCATTCTACTAGCACTCAAAGAGAGATAATTAAACAACAAATAACAGATAAGGGGCACAATATGAAAAACATCCAGCGATAAGCCTTAGTTGACCAAAAAATCCCACCCTTCGGTGCATACGTTTTCCATGACCAATGCCTTAAATATCCATATTTGGCTCCAACAACAGTTTCCAACAAGAGATATATTTTCCGTCCAAGGGCAATAAAAATAGACTATTATTATCTACAAATAGTCTGAATTTCTCTTCATACTCAAATGTTTGCCAATAATGATGTTCCAATCTTTATCTAAAGCTTCCCTCCATGATTCACTGAAATTTGTTTCGAAAATACTTCACAATTCTCCCAAAAATCTCAATTGGTAAAACTCTGTGAGATCTTGACATAGGGGCTAGGAACCCTTCTCAAACTACACACACAAATCATCTAAAGATTTTACTTAAAATCTGATATAAGTAATTGTCCTAACCCAAAACACATACAAAATACAACTAAAATATGCAAGTGAATGCAGAAAATCAGAAAACCATTTCTAATTGATCTTAAACAGATGTTCATGAAATGAACAAATTACTTAGTAATCATGCAAATGCATTACATGACAGCTTTATTGACTTCAAACAGCACTCCAAAGTCTAAACTAGCTTCTTAACCTTCAACCTGCAACAAGATTCCACATGGCTCCATAGAAAAGCTTCCTACTTCATCTTCAAACCTGCAATTGACAAATTTCTTCCTCCCTTCAAACTTCTGTCCCAAAAATCTGAAAATGGGAATCCTTCAATAAATGTTGAAGCTTTCCTTTTAACCACAATAGTTACAAAAACTCCTATAAGGTAACCTTCCCAAACCAAGAGGGAAATATTCTCACTTTAGAAATTACAGTTAATGCCATTACATGCGTTATCAACTCCACCTCCAAACGTGCCAATAATATCAGCCAACTTGACCACCCACTGCACACAACAAGATCGTAAAAAAGAAACTTCCCAATAGCTCACTCTTGGGCATCCAATTTTGAGTTTATAGCATTAAGGAAAGTATCTTTCTTTTTGCTACTCCAAGGGTATATCCTTGCAGCCTAGCCCAACACTCAACCTTCCTTGCCTTGGCCTTACTTATTACCAAGTTAAAGTTCAGGAAGGGGCAAGCTGGGGTGAGTCTAATCCCCTAGGGGTGTATGTCAAATCACACAACCAACATGCACTAGGTAAATCTGTCCACTGGAATCAAACCTGAGACCAATGGGGAGCAAAACCATGGCCCAAGCTCTACTAAACATGTGGGCTAAGGAAAGTATCTTTGACTCAATGCAAGTTGCAAATTACATTTCCCACACCTAAGAGGGAATATTCCATATTTGCTTCTTGAAAATGACAATTTTAATTTAAAACTTCTATCCACCATGGATGCTCTTGCATCAGACACCACCCAAGGTAATTTGAAATGTTTCATGAGTTGAACTCAAATACATTTCAAGGCCTTACAAAGCGTCCACAACTTTATTTAAACCCTTGGGTTCAACACATGTAAATTACCTCATATTTAGTGATATGTACAAACTACTCCTATCGCACAGCTGCTTCACATTTGGTGATTTGTTTACAAAACCCCTCTCACAACACATGTAAATTGCCTCTGGCAAATTATTTACAAAACCCTCTTATAATGCATGTAAACTGCCTCACGTTAGGCAATATGTTTATAAAACCCCCTTACAATGTTCGCAAATATAATTGGAATTGCCCCCTTCGGTGATCTATTTACAATCACACAAACCTCATCTCCTCAAACCCTCTAAAATGTTCTTCTTACAAGTTGCACAAAGTACAAATGCATGCAACAAAACTCACACGCTCCACCCTCGAGTCCTGGTGTAATTTGCATCCATCAGCATTTCTACCTGCACACAAAAGAAAATCAGCTCTGATACCACTGATGCAGGGACTAGACACCCTACTCAAACCACGTATACAAATCATCTAAAGGTTTGAATTAAAATCTGATATAGGTAATGCTCCTAACCCATAACAAATAGAAAATGCTACTAAAATGTGCAAGTAAATGCAGAAAAATAACAAAGCTCTTCTAATTGATATTATACAGATGTTCGTGTAATGAACAAATTACACAGTAAATATGCAAATGCATTACATGACAGTCTTATCCAGACTAGCTTCTTAACCTTCAACCTACAAAAAGATTCAAAATGATTTCATACAAAAACTTCATTATCTTCATCTTGAAACCTGCAACCGACAAATTTCTTCTTCCCTTCAAACTTCTCTCCCAAAACTCTGAAAATGTGAATCCTTAAACAAATGTTGAAACTTTCCTTTTAACCACAATAGTTACCAAAACTCCTATGTGGTAACTGTTAGACCAAAATTGCCTCCCGCCAAAAAAGAAAATTCAAATAATGATTTGTTTTAACAGTCACCTGGGATTCTCGTGAAATGATTTAACGTTAGTCATATTCTTTGTTTCATGTTATGCCCTTAATATTTTAAGTCGTGACCGTGCGACTCGCATGGTCGCAAGCGGTTGAATGCTGACTAAGGTTAAGGCGGCAAAGATGCGCTTTGCTTTAATTTCGCTCGATCGCATGGTTATGTTGACATACTATGGTTTGAGTTGTGACAGCGCGGCAAAGCAGATCTCCAGTGTCCAAGACATATCCTACACCATTAGATCATTCAAATCTACGACCAGCGCATGATCGCCGCAGATTGAGAGGTGGCTAAGCCTTGAGTTGCAATCGAGCAATTCCCTTGTTTCGCTTAGTCACAAGGGTCAGATAATGATACTAGTTCAAGATGTCGAGGTGGAGATGACCAGTGAATCTCAGTTTCACAGGCAGTAACAATTATTAAGGGAAGGTGGTGGCAAGGATGCAATCATGAGTGATTGAATGCAAGACACAAGGCTTAGACCATTGACAGGGTGGCATAACAATGAGAAATGCTTGGTCCACATAGCAGAGCTTGATGATTAATCCGAGTTGACTAAAATCACGGTCGATTTGGTGGATTGGTGACAGCAGAAGTAGTTCCTTGAATGAAAAATCTAATCTTTCTGATCTCCTACAACCACTTTCATTGATCCCTAGGCCTGATAAGTGCAAAGAAATGCTCCACCGCCATTTATTAATCCACTCATTCAGTCAGAGATTAAATAACCATCACTCCTGACCTCTCAGAGAATTGTTTGGTGTGGAACTGATCCTCTCATGAGCGGATTTACTCAATTGGCACATCTTTCAGCTTCGCAGTAACTATTCTCTAGAGATTTGATTGTAGTAGTTGAATTTTACCTTGTAATAGAAGTTATCTAAGTTATGCCTACACTATAAAGGCAAATTTTGTACTCTTTCTTAGGGTTGGATCTTCTCTGTTTCTTTAGTACTGCCTTGGCATACAAATGTAAATTCCCTATTGCCTCTAAGTTATATGACTTCTTGCCTTATCTCTTTCAACCGTCGTCGTAATGTGTAAATTTGTTTGCCTCTCTTCGACATACTGCAAATATCTGTAATCTGCACCTTGTATCTTTTTGGCCCGTGAATGACAAGAAGTGAAGTATCTTCCTTATGTCACTCATATGGTTGTTTGATCTACGTGTAGTCTACATTTCAAAGCAAAGTTTGAATCCATACATTTTTAGACTGTCATAATAATAGCATTGTACATGTATGGGTAGAGACTGATCTAGACACCCTATTTTGGTGCATTGCCTCTTTAGAGTAGATTAGGTAGTTGCTCTTATGTATTCTTTCTCCCTTTTCTCTTTAAGAATAGTTTAAGTGCATCCTAATAGTAGAGGAAGCCGGCCTTCTTTGGAGATTCAACCTCATAGTTCAAGTCCCACAGCTTGGAGGTTGTTTCCATGTTTCACGAGGCTATCCTTAGGTAAGACTTTGGACAAGGGTGCAAGCTTTTGTGACAACAGTAACCTTCTCAACCAATAGGGAAATATTCTCACCTTAAAAATTGCACTTAATGCCATTCGATGTCTTGTCCACTTCATCTCCAAACATGCCAATAATATTAGTCAACTTGACTACCCACTCTGCACAAAAGGATCTTGAAATAAAGTTGCCCAACAACTCACCCTTGGGCGCCCAATTTTGAATTTATAGCATTAAGGAGTGTATCTTTGACTTAATGCAAGATGTAACTCACATTTCCCACACCCAAGAGGAAATATTCCGTATTTGCTACCTGAAAATGCCAATTTCAAACTAACTTCTATCCACTATAGATGCTCCTACATCAGATCCCTAAGTGAAATCTCAAACTGCTAACTAAGGTAGAATAGTTTCACTCCCGAAGCCAGTACCCATAAGGTTTCCATCCTAGCATTTCCAACTTCAAAAAGCCCTCCAAAATCCAAAGAAAATCGAATAATCCAGGCTTAAAAACATAAGCCTGGAAATCATCTTTTATAATAGAATCTAGATAACTTCAAAAAATACTTTTCTATTTCCCACACATTTAAAAATTAATTTAGCCCCAAGACATAAAGTGGCATTAATAAACTACTTAAGTCACTTTGTAAACTTGTTAATAAATTGAATAATATTATTGATTTTTCTCCTTTAGCTCTCTCATCCTGATGATGGATGTGTGATCCGAAATGTTGATGCAAAAACAGGAACGCAATCTACCTAGAAAACACAGCAAACATCGTAATGGAGGGAGTTCTAGATTTTAGTTAGTTCTAGTAGGTCCATCCCTTATATATGTGATATGAATTGTGGAAAATTACTATCTTCAATTTAAGGAAGTCGCCCTACAAGAATTAACTAGGCTAATTAGCATCTTCTCAATCATTCTGCAAGAAAGGACATTATAAAGTTAGGAAAGATCGAAAAGTACTAAAAATGGACAACCACTAAGACTATCTGTTAACTGCAACAAAATCATGTTTTAAGGAGGAAGGAAACCAAAGAATCAAGAGCTACATGATGTCATTTTCCAAGCCGAGGTAAACAAAATATTGTGCCCTAAATCAATGTGCACAATGTTAAACTTTGCTAAGACAAGATGGTATCTAGCTACAACAAGGATAAAAGCATATCATTTGTTAGGTACATGGATCACAAGGTTCAAATCACTTACTCACATGATTTTATCAAAGTTCTTACAGTACCATATACAGGACTATCAATACAAAAGCCCACATACAGCAATGAAACAAAAGCACAAACAAAACTACGTATTCACACTCTATGTACTGCAAATATTACCAAACCAAAAATGTGCGCAAGGGCAATCAAGGGCTGAAAAAGAATATTTGGGCACAAAAGAATGATGTTGTGTGGAGATTGTTTGTAAGAGGCTGCTTTGTGATTCACAAGCCTCTGATATTATGGTGTTGATTGCAGACTATATGGTTGAGCTGAGCTAGATTAAAATCTACATTGTGAAAAGTTGTCTGATCATTTTCATGAATTTATTACCCTAAAACAGAACAGATTTTATATAAGTCGTTAAACCATCAAACTGTTGTTAAACGCAATCTATACTCAAGCCACACTCAACCACAAGCTCTAAACAGGTATTAACTATGACTCAACTATGCTAGTTGTCTTCGCATTGAATCACTGGGAGGAGGAGGTACTAGTACTCAATACAAATCAGTGAACAATGAAAAATTAAGCAGCCCTGTATTGTATTGTGCTGTACTTCCCTCCACCTCTCTCCCCATAGAGAAAAGAGAAGCATTGGACTAGTAGTTGTCCAAGGCCTCAGCCACCCCAATAATTCAAAGGATAAAAAGAAAAAGTTCAATAAGAATTTCAGAACGCATAAACATTGAATTACAATAAATATGTCAATTAATAAATACACGCAAATAAAAAGGCATTGCGAGTTATTTACTACTTTTGACATATGTAAACAAACCAGTATCGACGCTTTATGCTAATATTGAATGCAAGCGATCTTAGGTTTAGCAAAAATAAACACATTTTCTTAACATTATAACGAAATACATAAATTGCACGCTGATGGCAAAAGTATTGGCTAAACAAAAGTTGATTTCAAGAATTAAATGTAATATGTTATAATGTTAAAAAGAATTCACAAAACAAGTAAGCACATTGACGAGTTTACTCAATTGACGCAGAGTCTGGAGAGAAATCATTCAAGATACCATAATCTGCAACTGTAACAGGAGAATTGTCCAACTTGGATTGAGTATCTGATTGTAAAAGGCTCCTCTGCACTCCCTGAAGATCCATATTATGTCAAAGAAGCAACATACGTAGTCAATATGCTGTCGACACGATTTGTCAAAATTTATAAAGCATTACTGTTAATGATTTCTTTTTTGTTTGCGTTGCTTTCCAATTATTATCGACGCTACAAACATAAACACATAGAATACAAAACTACAAAATCATACATTCACTATCAAATCTCAATAATCAAGTAAATACATACGACTAAGACCTCTCCAAATGATTGTCTTGCAAAGTTTCAAAACGCATTTGAAATGAAAGACAAACATTAAACAAAACTTTCTGATTGCTAGAAGAATGACTAGATTTTGGAATCTATTGATACCAGTCAATTATCAATGGATGATTCAGAAACATCGTATAAATGCTTGCATCGATTCATATAATGCCTAATTAGAAAATTCCCACAATGTGCCTAGAAGAAGAAGGGCAAAACCCGAATATGTATGATAAATTGGACTGCATGACTCTACTTACATATAACTAGAGAATGGGCCCACGATTCAAGATGAATGGAAGGATGAAGCTTTCCGAAGAGAAAATACCTGACAAAGACGAGCTGCCAAAGAAACAGCCTTGATTGCAATAGCCAGATCTTGCTCGTAACCCATCTTCACCCTAATTGTGCTGCTTCTTCTACACCTTTGATTCGATGCCAAAAATGATGGGTAAAGCAGTGGTGTTCTGCTACTACTTGAAGTCCTTGAAAATACGTTTACGCGGTTCGCACCAAATATAGACATAGCCCCCGCTTCTCCAGCATATCTTAAAATTGATGTCCGCATGGGCCGCCTTCGGAAGGCCAACGTCTATGCAGGGTTAGGAATAAATTAAAAAATAATAAAAATAGTACTAGAATTTTCATTTTTAACTCGTTTGTTAGTCTCGCCTAGCCATAGGGGGAGACTACAGTTTTCATGTTCCTATTTCTTGTTAATCTATATTTCGAAAATTGTGTCCAACAATCTTAATCTATTCTCTTCAAAAAAAAATTCTATTAATGTTTCTTTTCTTACATTTATTTTTGTTTAATTATTGATTGTTGTGGTATTTGTTGGTAGTCTTTTGATTTTCTATTTGCAAAAATTCATATTATCACAACTTTATTTAAGCATTAGCTTCTTAGACACGTCTTCTGCATGTGCTTCTACCTGGCACTTGTTTCGGAAGGTGGATGTCCACAAGTGAATTCTTTTCATGACACGTGTTCAACAAGTTCTATTATTTACAATTTATTCGTATCAATCTTAGAGGATCTTAGAGCTTATGTACAAAATGGACGTGTTGAAGATGTAATAAAATTAATTGAGGCACAGTGATTTTGGGCTGAAATGTGTTCAACAAGATGGAGTGAAGCTTGAGGGGTTTACTGATGTAGATTGGGCAGGTAGTACAGTTGACAAGAAGAGCACTTCAAGCTGTAGTTTCAATTTGGGATCAAGAATTGTCTCTTAGTATAGTAGGAAACAAATGTTAGTTGCACAAAGTTATGCAGAGGCTAAGCATATGGCTACCAGTATGGCTACATGTGAGGCTATTTGGCTTCATAAACTTCAAGTTGGGCCCTTTGATCAGAAGCTAGATCCTATAGTCATTTACTGTGATAATCAGATTTGTATCAAACTTTCTAAGAATCCAATGTTTCATGACAACTCCAAGCACATTGAGATCAAGTGCCACTTCATTAGAGATGTGCGGAGAAGGGGATAGTGAAACTCTCGTACATTCCTACAGAAGAACAAATAACAGACATCCTGACAGATGCTTTGGTGAAGAATAAGTTTGTATTTTTTAGGGATAAGCTAAGTGGTGTGCATAACACCTTTCTCACTAAGAAGGAGTGTTGAGTTTTGTTTTTTTGTGTTGCTTAGACGATGGAGTTGCTTTAAAGAAACTTGAGTTGGATGTTTAGAAAAAACTTTAGTTTTTATTCTTTAAATAGGATAATTATGAGTTTGTGAGGTTGCATAAAGCAAGAGTGATTTTATGTGTTTTAAAACCAAAGAAAGCAAGGAAAGTTTTTCACTTGCTTTCTAAGTAAAGCAACTAGGCTCTATAAATGTAAAGTTGTAGTAAACTCCATTGTATTTTAGAAGAGAAAGTTTGTTGTTAGGCTGAATAGAAGATCCAACAATCATAGGGTTTTCCCCAAGCTAGGGTTTCCTGGGTATATATGTGTTATTGTCTAATTGTGTTTGGCTTCTGTTATTTTGCTTCCACTATTTAGCTTTAGTTAATTAACCCAGAGTATTAATTGTTATAAATTAGATAGAGCTTCTTTCTATGAATTTATTGTACAATTGATCTATAACTGGGTTATAAGAAATTAATAAAAGAGCCATAAAATAGGATATTATGACCCCTTTCATCAATAATCATGAAGCTAAAACTTGATAGAGTGCTGCTAGAGAAATACTTGCAAAATATAATATTAAGATTATCATCGAGTAGCAATAAAACATGTGATCCCAACCCAAGAGCCATTATAATATTCCTTTGTAACATCCAAGAAACATCTTTGAGGCAGATGTTGATAATGCGAAGAGCAAAAACCCTGAAAAGCCTTGAGGTGGTAATGTCAAATACATATAATTGGGTCTCATGCTCATTTAGTCAAGAGATCAAACAAAATTAGAGTACAATTTGTCATGTCAAAGAAAGCTTCGAAGAGGTGGTACAAACCACTGAAATGTCATGTAAAAAAGCCAAACTCCTGAAGGAAAAGGTCTGATGAAGAGAAATAAAATATTGATAACCAAAAATATGTTGCCCAATTAAGATCTACTTGAAAGGGCCTTGCTAAAAAGAACTATCATCAATCATCAAAAGGTAGACTAGAACAATGTTGTAAAACAACAACCCATATTACAATAGTAGGGATGCACTTCTAGAGGTGTAAAAATATTGAATCTATATATAGAATTGGCCATGACTAGATAAATCTTAGATAGAATTGGGTAATGGCATAGAAAAGTTAATTTTGTTAAGAACAAATCGCCAACATTCTTGGGAAAAGGTGCAATTTAAGAGGAGGTGATATATTGTTTTCATATCTTGTTCATAAAGCATGTAGTTAAAAGAATTAGAAATGTTTAACCTTTGAAGTCCATCACTAGTTAAATTCGATGTTTTAATGCAAGCCATGCAAAACAACCTACTTTTGGTAAAATAGAGATGTTCTAGCATAACTTAAAGGCTTGTTGTTTATTCTGACTATATTGAAGAGCTAATTAGCCTTGCTTCACAGAGTATTTTCCATCTTTATCTAGGGCCCAAAAGAAGCAATCTGGTTTATTAGACATGAAAACATCTCTCTTGGCTAGTAATTGTTTGAAAGAAGCAACCTAATTTTGGGAAATGAGAAGGGTTGAAGGATCTTTCCAGATGACCTGGCGTGTGAATTCGGAGATAACTAAAACATAATTGGAAAGGGATGATCCCCAAGATTGAATCATTATGGATGAAATGTCCCTCAAAAAGTCAACAATAATTAGGGGCGTGGCCATTCCCAAAGTCGAACAAAATTTTTACACTTTATCCATTGTGCACTTCCTATGTAACGAAAGAGGTAATAACTTCCCAAGAGGCCATCATAAAGTCCCATATAATAGATCATTTTGGCGGGTCAAGGAAAATAATCACCCTAAAGGGTTCTAAGTTATCTAAATACTTCTCTTGCATAAGCCTGCACCATTTGGAAAAGGGCTTATCATACATTTGCCAAACTAGTTTAGCATCAAAGGCCTTATTCTTATTAGAAATGTTATGTAGACCTACACCTCCTTTTTTTCAAGATGTTGTCATGTTAGGAATAGAGACTAATGGATACTAATTTTGTCCTTTCATATTTGTTGACCAAAGAAAGGTTTGAATTAGTTTTTTAATTTGTCCTGGATTCCCTCAAGGTTCCAAAACAAGTCCCAAATCCCAGAAATTAGGTATAATACTCAAGATATAGTCATTTCAATATGGATAAGAGATCCCAAGTGATTGGATGAAGGAAAGGGAGGACTAATTAGGTCTTTCCCCGATTTCACCTACGAGAAAGGAGAAGAAAGGGGGAAAAATAGAAATAAATGATGACCTTACATTAAATGAGTGTTAAATAATCATTAAATTGAGGTGCTTCCAATTTGAGATGGTACATTTAGCCTCCACTTTAGTAATAGTGTGGATCAACTGACACTTGTGGTAAAGTGGACAGAAGAAGAAAAGAGGAATCTAGCGAATCACAATGAGCTAGAATTCACTAAGTCAAAGGGAATAAGCCCCAAAGACCAAGGGTCCTAACTTCACATCCATGTGCAAGGATGAAAAAGCAAAGAAAAAATAAACAAAACAAAAAAAGACAAAACAAGGGGTTAGTACTACAATAAACCCAAATGAACTAGTGAAAGAGACCTCAACTAAAGAAACATCTCACCCACTAATATCATATTTCAAAAGCTATTACAAGAGCATAAATGATGACATAAGAAATGCAAGAGCAACATCATTAGCAACATAGGTCCATGATCTATCTCCACTAGCATGAAAGAAAAAGAGAGAAAAGGGAAAGAAGAGTGATTACCTTGCCCAATAGAGTGCCCACCCTGCTATGAATTACTGAAAGAACCATGTGTAAAAGATGACATTGAATAGTCTAATAGGGTGATAATCTGCTAGTCAACCCACTGAAGTTCCATCTATAGATCAACACCCTTTGTATCACCATGGAAAGTTCATGTAAAGACATGCATTACCCATGTATAGGACTCATCATGAATGTGTTACATATATATGATATTTAGCGAGCTTGTGTGCATTACCCATATATAAGTGTTATCGTGTATGTCTAGATGTTTTACCAATGTGTGGGACTTAGTGAACTTTTACACATTACCCATATACGAGATGTAACATATTTACTTGTCTATGCAAAAGAGAGATGAAGTAAAAATGCATAGATTTGAGAATAACTTTGAAAGCATACCAAGCATTTGGGGTTAAAGTACTCTAAGCCATGCTCAAATTCGTATTCATTACCTGACAAGAGAAAAAAACTAGGTACAAGGAGGGTGTGTATATTCCTCTTGCTTATTGTGTCTAAATACTAGATATGAGAAGGAAGAGAAAGATAATACCTACTTCACACAACAAGGAGATATCCTTAAAGCAAAAATGTGGACTACATTTCTAGTGAAGAACCTTAAATCTTACACTCTAAGAACATAGACAATCGTGAAAAGGATATATCGCTTGTGGAGAGAGGATACTCAAAAAGGAAGAAAATTTAATGAGAAAATGTCTACCTAAGAGGAATGCTTGATTAAGATAACCTCTCCTATAAAGGGAAGAGGGGAAGAAGAACAAGAATGCACCTATTCAACCTACTATATAGGTGGAATAAGAATCCTTGGACAAAGGAGGACAATCTTTGAGCAAGGGAAAGTGTATATAATGGACATAACTTTTGTAACACCCCACCAAGGGATCCAAAGAATTAACCTAAAGTTTCACTAAGTTTGGTAGCTTCTTCCTTTTTTTAAAAATCATGGAAGTAAAAACTATTTACAACTTATACATAGTAACGGAAGCAATAACAACAATTCAATGAAAGTAAACATGACATACCTAACAGGTTACATTCTCTAAGGATCCCTTAACGTTGGATCACATCTAAATTAACTATTAATGATTTCATCTAACATCACATCCCCATGAAATAATAATGATACATCCAACGTACTTAAACAATATACAAGTGTCTTTTTTGTAGTTTACATTTTAGTTTGCTCAATCATCCACTGTACATGTCATAGGGTATGAAAGGCTTAAAAGAATATACATCCGTGTAATTAAAGTACATCATCCTACTAATTCTAGTCCATGATGCAATAACATAAATGAAACCACTTGATACATCATCATAAGAGATAACCATAGATCATCAAACATAATTAACTAAGTGCACGATTCCCCCCAACCGTAAATAACATCATTAGACCATCGTGGGCCCTAGCCATCCCTCCATGTGTAACATTCCAAATCATCGAAGAGATCATTGGTATTATCA